>JBBPDJ010037062.1:0-11673 GCA_037974625.1 Cucumis cinereus
CTACTTTTTGTTGAACCAAAACAACTCTAATCTTTTTTCTCCAAAGAGCGAAATCACCCTTCCCATCAAACTTAGCCGCCTCAAAACGTGTTGAAGCCATAATCACAAAACTGATTTAGCAAAGAATATGCATACTACCACCCAAACCTCCTTTGGATCGAATGGAGCTCTGATACCACTTGTAAAACTTATGAACTAATTATCAAGAATTCAAATCCCAAAACAGAATGCAATGGCCAGAACAAATAATTAAAGCAATAAAAATATAGACAAAGAACACAATGATATATAGTGGTTCGACCAATTTGGTCTACATCCACTTTGAGAACCAGATTGGAGGGATTATATTAAGAGCAATCAAAGTACAAATTATAGAATCACAACAAGATCAACAATCTGTAATTTATCTACTCAAACCCCACTATATCGTCGAACAAACATCCAAGAAATTGAGAGACCCACGCGCCAACAAAAGCCTCTGAAAATGAGACCCAACCCGCCGAAACCGCCTCCTCTAAATAGAGACCCACGTGCTTAGCAACCCACTGCAAATCGACACCAAACCCACATCGAAACAAAGACTCAAGCTCAAAACCAAGACCCACGGCCTGCCGAAACCCACAGTCTTCGAAAACCTTGTTGCCAACTCAATACACACTCCAAACGGACACTACCACATCGTCGATGCTCACGGAATGAAGAAAACCAAGTCTCTCTCTCTAGATTTGCAGAAAAACCCACACTCTCTCTCTAAAAGGGTGTTATACGGTTGTCCCTCTCCCTTTTTCTTTTCTTTTCACGTTTTTGAGACCTAGGGGTAGAAGATGGACATAATTGCAAAAATGCCATTGAGGCATAATTACCCAATTGCCCTCATTTAAAACCCCTTTTTAAATACTTAAATATTTGTCATTTTCTACAGTGTTGATAGTTTGAAGTTTCCTCTTTTTAGCTATATAATTCTCAAATTATCTACAACCATTAAGTCTAAAGTTCTAACTGCATTATCTGTTCTAACCTTGTAGTTTTATAATACCTCTCATCTGGAATGAAAGATATATGGAAATATGGAGACGAGGTGGAGAAGGAAAGTAACTGTAAGTAAGCATGTCAGATTTTGTTGAGCTTATTTGATAGCGTTTTCGTTCTGTGATTGATCTTATTTGCATTTCTTTTGTTAACAGTTGAATTTCTTGCTTAGTTGTTGAATGAATCCATGATGGTGTAGTTTAACTCAGGTGGGTTTTGATCAATTAGCCATTTGTTTGTTCTATTTTAATTTTTCTTAATATGTGGCTTGCTAAAGGAATCTACTTGTGTTAACTTTGGTGGGCTTTGATCATTAATGAAAATCATGTTATTCTGTGTACTTTGTTCGTGTATTTCTTCCTCGTTTGTGTCGATCAGTTATCTGTCTGCAAGACTTCAGAAATCAAAAAGAGCTATAAGGTTTTTGGTTTGTTCTTTTACACATAGATTAGACTAACATGTGCCGATTGAGTCTATTTATATTGTCGTCATTTAATCAATTTTTTGTTTTTGTTTTTTCTATTTTTTAAATTATGTTTGTAAATTTTTTGTTTATTATAAACAAAAACTCTATATGTTTGGTAAATGATTTTGTTTTCTGTTTTTGAAAAACAAAATGTATTTTTTTAAAAACTTCTTTTTTTCATTTTCAATTTTCCTTCCTAATTTTAGAAACAAGTTTCTTGTTTAAAAAACAAAAAAGTGAAAGTTATCAAATACACCTGTTTTTCAAAAATTAATCTTTTTTTAAAAAATAGAAAATTAATAGGTTACCAAACATGGAAAAGGTATGTGAATTAGTAAAAGTTTTGTTGCTTGAGTTTCATAAATTTGTTTAGTTTTATGTGTTTGTAAGTTAAGGTGGTTTGATGACTGATCTATTCCTTGAGGTTATGGTTGGTTAATTGAAACATTGTTTCTGTTCAATGTTTGTCTACTCAAGTTTGTTATTATACACGTGTTGTAAATTTATCAATTGATCTTAAAGTTCAATATAAACAATGGGTTTTAAAAATGCATTCTTGTTATGTTTTTCAGATAACAACGAATGGGAGTTCCAAAAGTATGGACACAAGAATTCTCGTTGAGTTTGGAATTGTTCGTAGATGATGACTTGCAAAGGTAATTTTGATAGTTCTTATGGGTAGAACGTGATATATTTTGTTTATATGGGGTGAATGAGTAGTTTTGGTAGAAGTTAAACCTGGATGGATGGTAATTTTTTGAAATTGTTCATATGTGGCTGACTATTGGAAGTATATTCTTTTTGGGAATGTTCATATGGGGTTGTCCATATTGTTCTTATTAACTTAGAAAAATCTTACATGGAGTTGTAAAGTTTTGTATTGACAACGTTGAAGAAATGTAAAGTTCTGGAAATGTTCATATGGTGGAATTATATGTTTATATGGTTGAAGAAATGTAAAGTTTTGGGTTGGTACATGTATTTGACGATTGTAAAGTTTTAGAATTGTATTTAATGAATATCTATATGCATAATTATGTGATTGTTAGACCAGGAGAAGATGCGGTTGAAATAGACTCAAAAAGTATGTATAAGCACCTAATTTTATTTCTTTTATTTAAGATTTTCATTTAAGTTGAACAACTAAATTTAGATTCAATAACTTAACTGTGTTAGATTGAGAGAAGATAAGTGTTTGGTGCATAGAATTTCTTTGAAAATTTATTAATGAATTTTGATCATGATGGTTAAGGGAGTGATGACTTGAACTTGAAAAATGACTACATCTAGAAGCCCACTTACTCTATAATTTACACAAAAATGGAGCACCGCTCTGGCAGGGTGAAAGCTATGGGTTCGAGCCCTCAGCCATGCTGCCAAAACGATAAAAATATTGGATTGGCTCTAAAAAATGAAACGATGAGATTATGAAAGTAAATATTCTCGCATTTATCTCTTCCGAGACCAGAGCCCTTAATCATAACTTCAACTCGTTGCATCCCTAGTGTGGAGTGAAAAAGAGTGATGGAGTGAATGAAGGGTCAAAATTTGACCATAAATCAAATTTTGGTTGTAATTTTGAGAAAAATAAGAAAAATTATCGAAACAAAGGGAAAACTAACAAGATAATTATTTTGGAGACAGATTGAAGACAAACTTAAGCCATTTTACTGTACATATGCTTGTTGACTCAAATTGAACGGAGGAGTGAAACTATGGCTGTCAGACTCAAAAGAAGAGGTTGAAAGATTGAGTTCATTCTCTCAATTTCCTCGTGCCATTTTTGTATTTGTTTTCAACCAAAAGAAAGCTGAGTGAGGAAAAAGACCTAGGGCTGGAATGATTTGAGTACCAGAAGGTTGAGAAATCGTTAAAAGAATCAAGGTTGTAGAGAAAGGATACATTGAACCAGAGAACAATGGTGCTCTTTCACAAGCACAAAGAGATACTTTGAGAGATTCAAGAAAGAGAGACAAGAAGGCTCTCTGTCTAATCTATCAAGAATTAGATGATGATGCATTTGAGAAAGTTTCAGAAGCAAAGACGGCAAAAGTAGCGTGGAAGAAGCTTCAAACATAGTACAAGGGAGTGGATCCCGTTGAAAGGTACGTCTTCAAACTCTAAGAGTTGAGTTTGAAACTTTGCATATGAAAGAAGGGGAAGCGATCTCAGATTATTTTTCTAGAGTTTTAACTGTCATCAATCAACTTAAAAGAAATGGTGAAAAGACTTGGAGGTCATGACTAAAATCATGGAGAAAATACTAAGATTGTTAGATTCAAAGTTTGATCATATTGTTGCCATCATCGAAGAAACAAAAGACTTGGAGGTCATGACTATTGAGCAACTCATGGGTTCGCTAGAAGCATATGAAGAAAAGAAAAAGAAGAAGGAAGGAATCGAGGATCAATTGCTCAAGTTACGAGTTGACTTTACCAGTGGAGAAGTTAGTCTCAATAATAGAAGTGAACAAGAAAGAGAATGTGGTAGATGTCGAGGACGAGGAAGAGGACAAGGACAAAGACGTGGTTGGAGGTTCAATGAAGACAACAACAATAACTAACAAAGAGAAACGAGAAACTCAACAAGAGGTCGTGGACAAGGCAACTCATGATCAAGGTATGATAAATCAAGCATTAAATGTTATAATTATCAGAAGTTTGGTCACTATGTATCTGAATGTAGAGCCCTTAGTAACAATACAGTTGAAGAGAAGACAAACTACATTGCATATAGAAGTCAGGAATGTGGCAGCTTGTTGATGGCTTGCACAAATAGGGAATGGAGCGAAGATAAAGCATGGTACCTACACACCGTGGCAAGCAACCATATGTGTGGAGTAAAAAGCATGTTCGTAGAGCTTGATGAATCAGTGAGTGACAATGTAGCATTTGACGATGAATCCAAGGTAGAAGTAAAAGAAAGAGGTAACATTCTCATCCGATTAAAGAATTGTGAGAACCAACTTATCTCAAATTTCTATTATGTGCCAAATATGAAGAGTAATATCTTGAGCCTGGGTCAACTCTTAGAGAAAGGTTATGACATTCAATTAAAAGACAATAACCTTTCAATAAGAGATAATGCAAGTAATTTGATTGCTAAGGTCCTAATGAAAAAAAAATAGGATGTTTGTGCTCACCATTCAAAATGATATTGCAAAATGCCTCAAGATGTGTTACAAAGATGCATCTTGGATTTGGCATCTTCGATATGAGCATCTCAATTTTGGGGGGTTAGAGTCACTCTCCAAAAATAGCATGGTGAGAGGACTACCCTACATAAGCCATCCGATCAAGTATGCGAAGGGTGTCTACTTGGAAAACAATTCAAGAAGAGTTTTCCAAAGGAGTCAAACTCAAGAGCTAAAAGGTCTTTAGAACTCATATATACAGATGTGTGTGGATCGATCAAGCCAAGCTCACTTGGTAAGAGTAACTATTTCCTTCTATTCATTGATAATTTCTCAAGAAAACATGGGTGTATTTCTTGAAGCATAAATCAAAAGTGTTCGAGAATTTCAAGAAGTTCAAATCCCTGGTTGAGAAAGAAAGTGGTTTGGCGATCAAGGCCATAAGATCTGATCGCGGAGGAGAATTCACATCAAATGAATTCCAAAAATATTGTGAAGACCATGGGATTCGTCGACTCTTAACAGTGCCAAGATCCCGTCAACAAAATGGAGTAGCAGAAAGGAAGAACAGAACAATTTTGGAGATGACAAAAAGTATGCTTAAAAGAAAATATTTACCAAATGAGTTTTGGACAGAAGCAGTAGCATGTACAGTCTACCTATCCAATCGATTTTCGACAAGAAGCGTATCTAGGAAAACACCACAAGAAGCATGGAGTGGAAGGGAACCTGGAATTTCCCATCTCAGAGTCTTTGGGAGCATTGCTCATGTGCATATACTAGATGAAAAGAGAAGTAAGTTGGATGATAAAAGTGAGAAATACATCTTCATCGGTTATGATTCAAATATCAAAGGATACAAGCTCTACAATCCAAATACGAAAAAGACAATTATAAGTCGTGATGTAGTATTTGACGAAGAAGGAGATGGGATTGGGGACAACATGGTGAAGACTACAACTTCTCGCCGTACTTCGAAGAAAATGATATGGAGCAAACAAGTACAGTACAAACAAGAGATGAACCGTCTATGCCACCACCTTCGCCTTCAAGTTTTCAAGAAGTCGAAAGTTCAAGTGAAAGCGTTCAACGCTTCAGAAGCCTACAAGAACTCTATGAGGTAACCAAAAAATCAAGATAATCTTTCTTTGTCTTGTTTTCTTCTCGATTGTGAGCCTATGAACTTCCAAGAAGCTATGATGAATCAAAATTGAAAAGTCGCTATGGATGAAGAGATTAACTTAATCAAGAAGAATGACACATGGGAGCTGGTCTCACTTCCAAAAGATCACAAGGTGATAGGTGTGAAATGGTTTACAAAGCCAAGAAGAATGCAAGAGGAGAAAATGAAAGATACAAGACAAGATTAGTGGCGAAAAGCTATAGTAAAAGAGTTGGCATAGACTATGATGAGGTATTTTCTCATGCTGCTCAACTCGAAAGAAAACTTCACAAGATTGAGAGATTTTCTCGGAGTAACAAAATCAAGTTTAAGAGGGGGTGTTGAAATATAAACTTGATTTTGATTAATAATATTTGGGCCTAGCTCAAATAAAAGCCAAATTTGTAGAAGTAATTACTAGATTATTCTAGATATATCAATTGTAGGTTATATTTAGAAGTATCTAGAAAATAGGAGAAAGTAGTGTAATAGTAAAGAGTATTCTAGAGAATGATTGCGTAACCATTAGATGGAAAATATGTTGGCAAAATCCTAGCCATATATTTAGGAGTGCCAATTAGTATAAATAGAAGTGATGTTTTACCATTTGTATCAAGCAAAAGAAAAAACCAAAACATAAGTAAAAAAATTAGAAGTGCCTAATAACACAAGCCTTTTTTCCTTAATCCTTTCCTCCAAATTTTCTCCAACCTCCAAAATTTCTTTCCATCACTATGATCGCCCCCCACCAACTGTGCACACTCCATGTGCATGATTTTTTGCACATAGAGCACGCCACATGCTCACCCTGCACGCCACACACGCAAGCCGTGCACACCAACCGCCCAACCTCTAGCCTGCACGCGGTTGTGTCCGCCCATCAGCTTTGTGTTGCACGCACCTACCCACTTAAATAACCTCCAAGGATGTGTCTTGCCGCTCACCCAGCCCCAAATAATCTCCATTGAGTGTGAAATCAGACCTATAAGTGCATGCCTCAGCCCCCTGATGCCCATCTACTGCCCTGTATGCGTCGATTGCCACCCATGGTTGTGTCACTAACCTTTATTGACACAATTTGAGTTATTTGGAGCTTGTGAGTAATTTTTTAGATTATTTGGATATTTTAAAGATATTTTGACTATAAATTTGCATAAATTGGGCTTAAGGCTAATTTTGGAATATTTTTTTTAATAATGTGGGAATTATTGAGAAAAAATATTGAATGGGCATTAGTTATGGAGTGAATAGATTTCTAAATGTTGTTATGAAGTCATTAGGAAGAAATGAGTCTTAAGGAGCTATTGTACATTATTTAAGAGCTTATAGATTGAGATTAAGATAATTGAGAGTAAATGGATATTTTGGAGGATTAGAGTACAAGGATCATAAATTAGCTTTAGTAGAGAATTTAGTGAGATTGTGAATGATGTTATTCAGTTTGTGAATGATGTATTCAGTTTGTAAACTATAGAAATCCAAGAGTCTACCAAGGAGGGACCAAAGTTTATATATCTAATTTAAGGTGAGTTGAAGATCAAGGAAGCTTATAAACCCAAGAGTTCAAGCCTCTAGTTCTGAGTAACATTTATTTCTAAAATTATTTCTGTAAATTGATTGAACAAAATATATGAATTTGGAGGATTTGCGGAAATGCATAAGTTTTACAATAATTTATATCCATTAAAATTCAAATTCTTGACTTTAGAAGATTTAAACCTAATGACATTTCTTGAAAGGAAATTATTTCTAGCATATTTGATTATGTTTTATGACTTTGATAAATGATTTTGAACTATGGAAAATGGTTTGATTGAAATGCTTGTTGAATATGTTTCAAAATAAGATCTGGGAAATAGAGGATAAAATTTATCTTCTGATGGATGATTGGATTATTGAAAGTAGTTTTCAAACCACTAGATCTTGTACCTTGATACGTTAATAGCTCCTGGGTGGGTAGTGATGTGATAACCCCAGAGTAGGCAAGGATGTGATAGCCCAAGGGTGGGTAATGATGTGAGATTAGTCCCAGGGTGGACAAGGTTGTGATCGGCCTATGACCTATATATATATGTGCACGTATATATTACATTCGTTTAAATTTACTCACTCACTAGGCTGTCAAATTCACCCTTTTAAATGTTTTCTTCCCTTCCCAATACCCCCTCTCCCCACAGGTAGCTGAAGAGTTCTGGGTGCCTACTGAATTTTGATCTGCCTACATAATTGAAGTTAGACATTTCAAAGAACTTATGTATGATATGAACTCTATGTTGCATGTAAATTAATTTAAGGTACTCATACCGGGGATGGTGCTTGTGTAGGTTATAGTGTGGTGTGTGAGAAATGTTATGAGTTTGTTTATGGTTTCAGGTGAGTAAAATCTGAATGGTGAATGAAGGTTTAAAACTATGGGATTGTGTATTATTGTGAATGTATGCAATGAGTAGATGTTTTAATGTAACTTAGATGTGGTTCAAGTTCAACAGAAACATGTTTAAAAAATAGATGAAACAATAATAATTGAGTGGTTTTCATGCCTCTTTCGAGGTTAAGAGGGTAATGTGGGAGGGGTGGGTCAATTATTTAATTTTAATTTTGAATTGATTTAATTTAATATTATAAGATTTGATGTTGTTTGCTAGTGATTTTCATGATTTGATCAAGAGAACGAGGTTTGGAAGTTAATAGAGTGTAAGTAAATTAATTTTAACAATAAAGACAAGAAATGACTAAATCTCCAATGTAGGAGGAATAAAAGGCTATGTCCAAAAAGAGCTCAACGACGCTACACCGGACACCCTATGCCAAGAGTAAATCTCAAGTTTGTATTGTTTTGTTGCAATTGAAATGGATAGGTTTAATATTATTTTAAACATTATTTTCTTTGGTTGAGAGGTAATCTTTTAAAAAATTATTTCTCCTATTCTCTCAATGTCATAACTCTTGAGATATTTAGAATTATAATAAATAATTTAAAATCTTAAAGATCTTTTTTGCTATTATTAAATATTACATTTGTTTGTAAAAAGAATTAATCTAATTTTTTTCATCCATTAATATTTATTGCATTTATCTACTTAGTATTAGTTTTTTGGTCTAAATTATCATTATTTCATTCCTAATCACATCTCAACTTCTAATTATTGATTATATGCTTGAAGTTGTAGTTTATTACTTAAATAAGTTTGTTCTAAATTTTCACAAAAAAAAAAAAAAAAAAAATTACAACATTTTTATAAGTTTATGTGATAACCGCGATATTTCTCCAAATACTTGTTGATATTTAAATATATTTCAATATATTCCTAAAATAAATTTGAGTTATCAATACTTGTATGGATTTTGATATTTTCATCCTTGGTAATTAGTAATTAAGTAAAAGAAATGATTGACTTCAAGGGGAGCAAGAGCAATCTGATAAAAGACCATAAATCTAGATGTTGTGTTGATTGGTTCAAGAGTTAAATCAAATTGAGTTTAGTAAATTCATTAACTAATGAAATATATTCTCTAAGATGTATCTTTGTTGAAAGTCTCAATGCTTTATCACTTTATTTGCTTTCTTAGATGAGTGTACCTTATTTGGCATCTAAGTGAGTCCCCTAAATAAAATTGGAATGATCCCCTTATAGTTAAAATATAATCAAATTGCTTTTTTAAAGATGATACTTGGCTAAGACCGTTTTACCTATATTATAATTTGACGAATGCGCTTGCACTACATTAGTTGTGTCACATAAAGTAGGTGATGTAGGCGCATTAACCACTTCTTTTGTAAAAATACTAAAACAACCTGTAAATGCCCATAAAATTTGTCCAAATAATCCTAAACTAGCTTAATATTATAAAAGGATGCATGCTAACTGTGTTTTACTAACTTAGAGATATTATAAAGTAAATAACTCATAATAAGCGACTCTTTTACTTAAAAAATGTAGCAAAGTGGAAGGTAAGAAACATAGAGTTATTACATTTATCAATATGTTGGTCTGCTTTGTTGTTTTCTGGTTCATTTTTCTATTTAGTGTTAATGTGTATATCAATTGTATAGTGGGTAGAAAATATAACTAACCAGATAGGTATAAAAGGATGACTCAATCGATCATTTCAATTGAAAGGGTTTATTTAGTTAAGTATGGTGGTCAGTGATACACACCTAAAATGTGTGTGTTTTGTCCTTGATTTAGTATGGTTTTTAGCATGATTTGGTTGGATTTGATGTGATTTGTTAGTTTTCAGGATTATGATTGAGATATCAATTCAATGTTAAAATGAGCTAAAAAGAGCCTAAATATGCTAAGAAAATTCAATTTTGAGCCAAGCATCGAGAAGAAAGGAAAAAGTGGAGAAAAAGTCCAAGAGTGCCAAAATAAGACAGCACCTTCCCCTGAGCTTGACCTGGGATCCTCGCAGCCTTCCCCTGAGCTCGCCAGCTATCTGGCTCGTATGTACTTCCAAATTTCAAATGATAACAACTTGGCTCTGCAGAAGAGCATCATTTTTCTGCATGTATTTCTTTAGAAGGTTTTCCATAAAGGAGGAGTTGGATGAGAACATGTTATTCATCTGCTATGGATGAGGTGGTAGACATGAGTTCTGATGGCCTTGGTAAAACCCATAATTATCACCAGATCCACCATAGTGGCCACCTTATCTCTTCTGCTCCTGATTCCCTCACCAACCGAAGTTAGGATGATTTTCCACTTTGAATTGTAGGTGTTAGAATAGAGGTCATGCTTGACGTACGAAACATACTTCTAGTTCTATGGGCATGCTTTAGTGTTGTGCGAACCTCTGCATCCCAGGCAACCTATTCCCTCCACCTACTTGACTACTTGAATCTGTCTGTCTTCGACATTAACTTGTGTCATTGTTATTGATTATAACAAATTCGTCATAGTTGTCAGTTGTCCTTGAAGTGTAGTAACAATATCCTTATTCATTCCTCCAGAATTTTCTTGCTTCTTTCCATAACATAAGCTAAAGTCATTATCCTCCCACTTTTCATGGTTTTTAGATACGACGTCTAAAGTCTCCTTAATCTGGGTATACGTTTTTGTCATTAGCTCCTCAGCCTCAGTCACCATAGCATCATCAGCTTGGCTACGTTGCCTTGTTCATACCATCATAGAATAATATCTCCATCAAAATGCATTATAGGATACCATTGTGTGGGCAAATTGTGATCAGGTGCTTGTACCTATTCAACGCGTCATACAGGGTTTCTCTATCCTTTTGCTAAAAGTTTATAATGCCTCTCCTCTTTCTGAAATTCTCTTGAAGTGGAAAGAAATTTTTCATAAACATTTCTATCAGTTGGTCCCATGAAATTACCTCGCCTACTTCTAGAGCTTTGGCCTACTTCTTCGTCGTATCCTTCAAAGTATAAGAAAAGAACGTTAGGTGGAACTCTTCTTGAGTAATGCCTGACAGATTGAAGAAAAAGCAGATCTTGTAGAAATCCTTAATATGTGTGTAGGGATCTTCGCTAGGATACCCTCCATATTGACCTATAGTTTGGATCATTTCGAGCATGGCAGGCTTCATTTCAAATCGTGCATTGCAAAAAATGAGATATGGTTCCTGGACTGATGTTGGATAGATTGGGAGAAGCATACTCCCAGATGGGTCTATTCATGTCGAGGCTATCAGTATTGGGTGGGCATTCATATTCATTTAGGCCTAGATTATGGTTTCTCTTTTCATCCTTTTGTTCATTGGCCACCAGAGGGACATCTCTTGCACTGTTGTTCGCCATTCTTTCTTCTTTTCTCCTTTGTCTTCTTTCTTTGCTTCTTCTCCTTATATCTTGGATATAATTTAAAATGTTCAAATTGACTAAGGGAATTAATATAATGTATGGTGATACATTATAATATA
>JBBPDJ010037063.1:0-11672 GCA_037974625.1 Cucumis cinereus
AATTAAGAATAAAATCCAACGACACTAATTTTACCCAAAACTCAATTCAAAAAGTCAACCAATTGCCCTTTAAAAAATGTATTAATTTCTAATAAAAGTTAAAAGTTAAGAAGCTTAAAACCTATGAAAATTCAGCAGTTTAATTGATGTGCTTCAATTTTTTTTTTTAAAGAAACACAGTACCCTCGATGCAACTTTTTTTTTTTTTTACGTTTTCTTTTCTATTTTCTTCTTGTTCTTCTTCTTCCTCCATCCGATTACTATACTGTGACATGCTAATTTTTTTTCTTATCAAGAACAAAACAAGTTAAAAGCTAGATTTTAATCAAGAAAGCGATTAACATATACCCAATCTAGAACCTAGGCTCTGATACCAAATGATATGAAAACCCTGAGATTTGAAAATTAGGAACCCAATTGGCGCACCCCTAATAACAAATTCTAAAACCCTCAAATCAATTTGACAAAAACCCAAAGGAATGGATTATATTTGGATTACCCTTTGATCGAAGACCAAGAGATAAGGAGAACTAGTTCCTCACTCCAAGTTCGAACACTCCACAAGCAAGATGATAAAACTTACTCGAAATGTTCTTGGCTTGCAACCCTAAATCAAGAATTACAAAAAGGCGGCGATGAGACTCTGTCATCTATCAAAGAATTTTTATTCATAGAAAACTCTAAAACTTTAATTATCAAAAACTCTTCTTAAAACAACCTAAAGGCAAGGCTTAAATCGCCTCTCAATAAAACCCTAATTCATTGCGAAAAGACTAAATTATCCCTATTTAAATATTATTAAAAAGGATAAAACTAGAAAATATTAAAATACATCATAATTATTGAATAAAATTAAATTAATAATTTGATATTTGATCGGTTCATATCATTTTTTACTCAATAAATCTGCCATTTTAGGGACAAAACCGAGTGGGGAGCTGGAAACATAATTATACAAGATGAAATTCAATCATTCCAGACTTTAGGGTAAGTAGATGATTAATCCCTTAAATGATGTCATCATTACTTGAACAAAAGGCGCTACCCTCTTTATGACATTTAAGGACTAAAAAGTAACCCAAGGGTAAAACAGTAATTTGATCCAGTTGATGTAACAAACATTCGTGAAGGACTAACTTACCGTTATTGATCTATATTTGTGGACAAAGAAATATATCTACAGTGAGAAGAGTTCAGTTGTGAGTCTTTATTAGAGTGTAAACACAGTTAACAAATATTGATTAATGTGGTTAATGAGCTTAGCCAATTAATCTTACATCGTTGTAGCTTCTAATATGTAGGTCCATTAGGTCTTCTTCCTAGCTCGTAAAGGGTATTGAAGTTAATACATCTTGGATACAATTTGAAATATTCAAATTTACTTAGGGAATTAATATAATGTATGGTGATACATTATAATATAAAGTTTATATTTTAATTAAACTTTATTATATAAATTTAATTTTGGATATGATTCAAATTTAATTTATGAGAGAATAAAGTGTTTGAATAAGTTCAAATATTAATCTAATGTGAATTATATTCATAGGTCAATAATTTTATATATTTAAACTATAGGTCAATAAATTTATATATGAATATGATTCAAATCTGGATTAAATTAAATATAAGATATTTAATTCAATAATTAATTAATTGGAGAATTAATTAATAGTTTAATTTATTTTTATTTAATTAAATTAATTAAACTAAAACTATAGGTTATGTGAGAGATATTCATTTAAATATGATTTAATTAATTAATTATTAATTATATTATATGATATTAAATTAAATTAATATAATAACTCCTTTACGTGGGAGTTATTTATGAAATGTAGGATTCTTTCACGTATTTGTACCTCTCTCTCTCTAACTTTCTCTTCTTCGTCTTGCAGAAAAGGGAGGAAGGTAGGTAACCACAAACTGAAAGTTCTTTTTGCTCTATTTGAAATTTTACTCTCCTTTTTCCTAATCCAATTTTGATTCCCTCAAGCCAAAAATCTCGATTAGGAGAGATTCCAAGTGGTAGTAACTTCCCAATTGACGTTATGTAGAAATCAGAGACGACAACGAGAGTAAGGTTTCTTCTCTATAATTTCTATTTTTTAAAAATTTAAATAGTATGTTTAGCCATAAATTTTATACAGTAGGTTTCATCGCTGTATTTTATTTTGTCAATGTATTGGTAGTTCTAATTTTCAGTTAAATTGAGTTTCAGGTTCTGTAAATATTTTTGTTGCCTAAGAGCTTTAATCCTTTCATTATCCACTAGCTAACTTATGCAATTGGAATACATGTTTACTTCCACGTGTGTTATATGCATATATGTATTTAATAAAATTACGTTATCGAATTATTCTAAGAAAAAAATGCATACGATCAGTTGCATCCACTACTAGAAAATTGGGATTTTTTACACATATTTTACATCCTTGAAGCCTCTGTAATTATAGACCATTTAACCACACCGTTGAAAAAGTGTTGTAAGTTTACATTTCAGGACATTAAATTAACGTCGTTGGTCAATTTATCATGACAGTTAAAACTGGTCATTGTTAACTAGACATTGACACAATGAAATTGTCATTGATGAGGTCTAAATTTGTTTATTTCTGTAACGTTTCCGTTATTCATAACGTTTCTTGTGTCATGGTTTGACGTGCAGTGACAATTAATTACTGTCAACATATACACTCTCATAACAAGTTTGTTGTGTTATAACTGCTTATATAATGACACTAATTCAACGTCATTTCATTGCATATCAAAACATGATTTTTATAGTTATGTAATTATTATATTCTACATTCTTTTTTTGTAAAAAAAGTATAATTTCGGACTATCATAATATACGTCTATCCTGTCATTATTAACCAAATTGTAAGAGCAAACTCACCACAAATCTGTAAAATGATCGTTATATTGATAATGAAGAGTAAATTTACATTGACAAATCAATATCGATTATGTTTCATAAAAGAATCAACCATAGAGCATTACAATGAATCACATGTGATCTTCAACTTAACAGAATACAATACGAATAAAGGTCATATCTATTGCGACATGTTTCTATGCTCCACGGTGGCTTCAAAAACCTGAAAAATTGAAGAAATTGAATACTCACTACTAGAAAACTGGGATTTAATGACGTAAAATATGTGTCACGAAGATTTTTATTGACACATATTTTGAGTCCTTGAAGCCTTTGTAAACATAGGCCATTTAAAGACATAGAAAAAGTGTAGTTAGTTTACATTTCAGGACATTGAATTAGCGTTGTTAATCAATTTATCCTGACAGTTAAAACGAGTCATTGATAACTAGACATTGACACAACGAAATTGTCGTTGTTGAGGTTTGAATTTGTTTATTTCTGTAACGTTTTCATTATTTACGAAAGTTTTTTTGTGTCATGGTTTGACGTTTATTAACAATTAATTACTTTCAACATATACATTTTCATAACAAGTTTGTTGTGTTATAGTTGCTTATATAATGACACTAATTCAACATCATTACATTGCATATCAAAACATGATTTATTACAGTCGTGCAATTACTATTTTCTACATTGTTTTCCTGTTAAAAAAGTATAATTAAGAATTGTCATAACATACGTTTATCAAGTCACTTTTAACCAAATTGTGAGAGCAAACTCACCACAAATCTGTAAAATGATCGATATATTGATAATGAAGACTAAATTTATATTGACAAAGCAATATCCTTTATGTTTTATACAAGAATCCAGTAAAGAGCATTACGATGAATTACATGAGATCTTCAACTTAACAAAATACAATACAAATAAAGGTCATATCTATTGCGACTTGTTTCTATGCTCTACGGTGACTTCGACAACCTGAAAAATCAGAGAAATTGAATACTCACTACTAGAAAACAGGGATTTAATGACGCAAAATATGTATCACGAACATTTTCCTTGAGACGTATTTTGCATCCTTGAAGCCTCTGTAAACATAGACCATTTAAAGACAGTCGTTGAAAAATTGTAGTTAGTTTACATTTGAGGACATTGAATAAGCGTCGTTAATCAATTTATCCTGACAATTAAAGTTGGTCATTGTTAACTAGACATTGAAACAACAAAATTGTCATTGTTGAGATCTGAATTTGTTTATTTTTGTAATGTTTTCGTTATTTACGACAGTTTTTTTGTGTCATCGTTTGACGTTTAGTAACAATTAAATACTGTCAACTTATACACTCTCAAAACAAGTTTGTTGTGTGATAATTGATTATATGACGACACTAATTCAGCGTCATTACATTGCATATCAAAACATGACTTTTACAGTCATGTAATTACTATATTTTACATTTCTGTTAAAAAAGAATAGTTAAGGACTGTCATAATATACGTTTATCATGTCATACTTACCAAATCTTAAGAGCAAACTAACCACAAATCTATAAAATGATTGATATATTGATAATGAGAGTAAATTTACATTGACAAAGCAATTTCTGTTATGTTTTATACAAGGTTCCACCATAGAGCATTACAATAAATTTTATGGGATCTTCAACTTAACAAAATACAATATGAATAAGGGATATATCTATTGCGACATGTTTCTATGCTCCACGGTGGCTTCAAAAACCTGAAATATCAAATAAATTGAATACTCACTACTAGAAAACTGGGATTTAACGACGCAAAATATCTGTCATGAAGACTTTTCTTGACACATATTTTGTTTTCTTGAAGTCTCTGTAAACATAGACCATTTAACAACACTGCAAAAAAAGTGTTGTTAGTTTACATTTCAAGACATTGAATTACCGTTGTTAATCAAATTATTCTGATAGTTAAAACGTGTCATTGTTAACTAGACATTGACACAACGAAATTGTCATTGTTGAGGTCTGGATTTGTTTATTTCTTTAACATTTTTTTATGTCATGGATTGACGTTTAGTAACAGTTAATTACTGTCAACATATAAACTCTCAAAACAACTTTGTTGTGTTATAATTACTTATATAACCACACTAATTCAGCGTCATTGCATTGCATATCAAGACATGATTTTTACAGTCATGTAATAACTATATTCTACAATGTTTTCCTATAAAAAAAGTATAGTTAAGAACTGTCATAGTATATGTCTATCCTGTCATTATTAACCAAATTGTAAGAGCAAACTCATCATAAATCTATAAAATGATCCATATATTGATAATGAAGACTAAATTTACATTAGCAAAACAATATCCGTTATGTTTTATACAAGAATCCACCATAGAGCATTAAAATGAATTATATGGATCTTGAACTTAACAAAATACAATGCGATTAAGGGACATATCTAATTTGACATGTTTTTATACTCCACAATGGCTTCGAAAATCTGAAAATCGAAGAAATTGAATACTAATCACAAACCAATATTTTACATTTCGTGCAATGTATTTTTTGGGGCTATACAAAGTGTTGTAGCATTATAAAGATTAACAAGCATCCACGATCAACATAATAATCACACAAAAATATTATAATCACATGGAACTCAAGAGATACTATAAATAACTTAAAGACATGACTTGTCACACCCTCTCCCAGACTCTCTACTCTTAGCCTAAGAGATGACGTGAAGCCAGTAAGTAATGTTCCTAACTTCACGACACTTACTGACAGCTTACCTAACTTTCTCTAATAACATACATCAGAAATAATTAATAACAAGTAAATAAAGTTTTTCTTGTATAAAAAAGGTTTTAAGTATACACTATACACGCCCAACTCCCTGATTACTAAAATTTACAGACCAGAACATGTACATGTAGAGTTATGATTATAACCTAAGCAAATTCAAACTCTAATAGCAAACAAGCAGCGGTAGGTCAGGCTCGGGAATCTTGATCTCTATCTATAAAGTGAGAAAGCATTTGAAAGAATGAGCTAACGTCCAGTGAGTGACAGTTTAAAAACAATGTATTTTGATAACATATTTTAGAAATCACATGCTTTAGAAATATATATATTGGTAAACATCATGTTGTTAAAACATATCATAACGGAAAACTGTTGCCAGAAAACTATAACTGAAAACTATTTGCAAGCCATGTGTAATCATTTAACTACGTTGTAGTGGAAAAAATGCAGCACTTCAAACGTCTTTGTCGTAGTGTTGTCATCCCAACACTAACGACAACAATAACTACATTGTGGTGGGATCAGTACCAACAACGTCTTTGTCGTGGTGGAGCTAGCTCAACACCTACGACAGCGATACTATATTATAGTGGGGCTAGCATCTATAACGTCTTTTTCGTTGTGGGATAAACCCAACACTAACGACAGCAGAATCAACATTGCAGTGGGGCCAACAACAACAACGTCTTTGCCGTAGTGGAGCAAGCTCAACACTCATGACAGCGATATCTACATTGTAGTGGAGTCACCGCTCACAACGTCTTTGCCATGGTGGGGTGAATCCAACACTCATGACAGCGAAATACTCTGGTGTGCACACTTAGTATACTAGCATTAGGCTTAATCATGAATACACATGCTTGTACTGAAATTCTCATAAATCACTGAAATAGTTCATAAATACTTTTGGCTGAATTATTCATTAAGAAATACTGATGAAACTTAGATCATTCAAATCATACTGAAACATCGTATAAAGAATTTCATTTAGAAATTCTAAAGCATGCTTAAATCATATTTTATTGAAATCTCGTAAAACGTGTAAAATAATAATTTAATATTCAAATATCCCGGAATAACAATTCATGCATAAAATCATAAATTAACTATATAATCATAATAATATCTGCTTGTATTATAAAGAATCTCAAATTATCAAAATGTTGAGATTAAATATTTTTCTCGTAAAACGTACATAATCGAGATATTTTAATAATATTAATTCTTTAAAAATAATACTATAACATTATAAGCCACTCACGAGCTTGACGAGACGTTTTTGACTCGTAAATTTCTCCGATCGTTAAATTTCCTGAAAAATGTCCAAAACGAATGAGTTAAATCGAACCAATAAAATAAACTCATTCTTAGGTAAAACATTCTAATTTCTTAATTACAACAAAGTTTGTTTAATCCCTCAAATTTTTCTTCAAATCATTTTTATTCCAAGGGCAAAATGGTCATTTAATAATTGTTAATAATCAGGTGAAAAAATGCTTAACTATTCTCTTTTTATGCTTTAATGACGGACAAACAATGGCAAACTTTTCATGACGAACATTTAATGACGGTCAGGTAAAAAATTCATCTTCTTCCTTCGAATTTTTCCCAATTTTCCTACCCAATTTTTCGGTAAGCCTCCGATGAAGCTACGACGACCAAATTAACTTTTTCTAGCCCAAATTAAGCGCTCTAACTATTACCAATCAATTACCCATAATTTAAACTATATTACCTCAAAGTTTGATCATCAAATTTGTTCGAAATCCTCGAAAATTTGCCCCTAACATTTTCCCTCTCTGTTCTTTGGCAAAACTGTTCTTCAATTTTCAAATGTTGAAATCGTTAACTTTGGCCAAAATTGATCAAATTAATCGTTACAAAACAATAAATGAACTTCTTATTGAGCTTACCACAAATTTTGAAGCTTCAATTTCACCTCTAACACCTTCAATTTGTTCAAAAATTCTAATTGCTCAAAATTGTGAAATGTTTGCCCGAACGAGTTTCTTCTTCAAATTCGTGGCTTTCTTGGCCAAAATTTCTTCAAATTGTGTTGTCCATCAACTTCCTCTCTTTTTTCTAAGCAATTTAGAGACAAATTTTTGTGTCATGTGTCCCCACAAATTCAGTCCACTCAGATCTAACGCTATCTATTTCTTCTTGAGTGTAGGTCAATGGTGCATCTTCCATCTATTCACAATAAACTATATATTAGATCCATCGATAGTTGCAATTAAATGCGAAAGTTAATGATTTAAAAATATGTACCACATCAACAATTAAATAGCCATGTCATTGAATAAACACCAACTTTTGGAAGTTTTAAACAACAACAAAGTTTAGGTGTTACAACATAGGTCAAAAACCTTAATAAACACTGTGAGATTATACGGAAAAAAAAAAAAAGACATATCTAGATTATACATGTAAATCAAGCCTAAACACCCACTTTTTTCTCTTACACTATTTTGATTCCACCTTTACAATATCCCTCATTTTCATTCTTCCCTTTCGTACGACAAATAATTTTTATTCAACTCAAAATAATCGCAACCATAAATTTTCAACCAAAATAACATACCTAGATCTGTCCATTGAACAAGAAAAAAGAAATTGAGAGCATGGTTGTATGATAATTACAAATTCATTTGCCTATTTTCTAAGGGAAAGAAGAAATGCAACCATGATTGTAGATAAAAAGAGAGTAACAAAGAAATTCACATGGGCAAATGTTTCCCTTCAGCAAGAATAGTATTGTTTAACTTGATATCATATTTGCCAATAAGATCCAAACAATGACAAAATCAAACTACTTTATTGATCATTTATAAAGGAAAATAACTATTTGTTCTTATTTTTATACATGATTATTGTGCTACTACTAAGCAATAGTAGCCTAACTTAAGCCAACATATATCGTTTACTCAAAGAAACATCTTCTTGTTTCTTTAGAAATTTCAGTATAAGAGAAGTAGCAACACTAGATCTTCAAATAAAACTATCGTTTTGTAAACCTCATTCTTATCCATTTCGAAATGGCAAGAAACCTGAGAAAAATGATAGAAAAATCCAGCAATGTACATATAGTAAACAAAGTTTGAAATAGATTCTCAAAAAATACACAGATAAGCTATTACAATACAATAAAATTTTCTTGTGCTGTAAGTAATACAGATATCAATGCTTCATTTTTAACATTGTGAGACTAAATAGATTTAACAAGAAACAAAGAAGAATAAATCAATATCAAAACCAAATCTATTTATAAGTTTTTTGAACTAGAAAAAAAAGCTCACTAAAACCACAACCCAGTCAATGGAAACCATAAACAACTAAGCTATGACTACCATAACTGCATGATAGTCATAGAATTCAAATACTATATTTAATCCAATACTTTAAACAAACTAGAAATTTAGATAAATGTCTTATAAATATTACCTTGTATTTGTTATTGATGTTGTTATGAAGTCCATTTTGTGTTAGATGCATCTTCTTCCATTGTCAACCTTCTTAAACTTAGCAAAACATGTGCAATGAAATCTTCTTACTTTCTTTCTAAATTATGGGAATCAAAATTTAACATTACACGTCAAACTTGAACCTGACAAAAGAAAAACCTATGGAACAAATAAAAATGGAGCATAAAAAAATTATGTATCCAAATAAAGTTTAATAATAGTTGAACTACTACATTAGGCAACAAACAAGTGAAGCTTTGGTACATTAATAACACTAGTCAAAAGAAGCAAAATTTGTTGTTCAATACTAATCAACAAACTATAAATAACTTATCAACCGAAGCAACTAAAACTTAGCAAAGTGAAGATAAAAGACTAATGCAATTGAATTCAACACTTTAGAACAAACTAAAGTTTCAAGCTTTTATATATAGTTTGTTTATGCTATTGTTATCGTGCAATTACGATAGAACTCAATAGAAACCATAAACAAATTTATCAACCCTAAGTTTGTAAGATTATCAAAACAAAAGAGAAAAGATTAATAGAACTCAAATTCACTTGGCAAATGCATAGACAAAACAAACTAAAAAGAAAACTCACAAATTTCTTCAATGTTACTTAGGTACATAGTATGATAAATAATTTTAAAAAAATACTATATTAATTTGTAATATCAATATATAAATCAATGGAGAGGAAAAACACAATGTAAAAGGTAGAATAATATAACGCCCCAGATTTTTTTGACCTTAACCTGAGGTCATTACATAAACAAAAACAACACAAAGACTGCAGCGGAAGCATTTGTCAATAAAGTCCCCAAACACATGGTCACTGGTCCTTCCTATCCGTCGCTAGTTTCCTTATACTTACCTGAAAAATAAACATGAAAAGGGTGAGTATAAAAATACCCAGTAAGAAACCCACTACTGAGCCCACTAGGTGAACTGTTAACTTTCTAGTAAATCGTACTCTACGACACACAGTCAAATGATTTGGTAGAAACGCCCATACAGTCCGATGCCAGGGTCGTCCTGGCAAACTTGTGGGTCCACATGCAAAAGCAGCTAAAGTCCCACATACCGAGTACAACATGGCTAATAGATAAAGTTAACAACCACCATAGTCCCAAAAGATGCAATCTTAGTCCAAAACATTCATAAGCACACATATGAAGTTTAATTAAAAAATGAGAACCACAATCACCTTACACCTTTATCATGTTTTACGGTTTTTCCATAGCAATCCGTTCTAACAGACCATCACATAGTCATTTGGTTCATCTCAACATAGACAACCCATCACCAACAACTAACTCAGGAGTTAGTCCATTCGGTTAACTCAACCCATAACCACCACCAGTAGTTAACTAAACCGTTTAGTTAACTCACCATATAATCAGTATCAAACATTTTGTCACATAACCAAACAATTCTTGTCAGTGTACCACACGGTTAAGCTTGACATACGAGTTATGCATTGATACTTAATAACCCGCTTATCACATAAACCATAAACAACCAGTTTATCATAAGTATATCATTGGGTCCACTAGGTGACCATTAACTCCCTCTAATAACTTGTACTTTATGACACACAGTCAAGTGGTTGAGTAAGAACAGTCATGTCGGAACAAATACGCCACACAGACTTGTTAACCGATCCTGCTAGAATAATACGGCACACAGGCTTATTAATTGGCCCTGTCAGAGCAATACGCCACACAGATTTGCTATCAAAACGATTATGTCAGAACAATACGCCACACAGGCTTGTTAACCAATTCTGTCAGAACAATATGTCACACAGGCTTGCTATCTGACCCTGTCGGAACAATACGCCACACAGGCTTGTTAACCAAACCTCGCAACAATACGCCACATAGGCTTGCCACATCGTTCCACCACCGAGTACGAAAGTCATTAGGTAAAGTTAACAGAAAGCATATCCAACAAACCAATTCAGTAAACATAGTGATCACAAGAACAGATTAATCCTCATGCAGTAGGTAACACCGATTAATAGAATGACAGGTCATGCATAATCCATACGAAACATACACAAGAACCCAAAGTTAACACCACAATGTAGGCAAACTAACCATCTTCCACACATTATTCGCCAAAGGCGTAGATTCAGTAGAAGTATTCCTTACTCATCCAATTTTAATTATTGATTTTCCATAAAAATTATCAACTAAAATAACTTAAACTTGTTACCTAATCAGTCAATACATTTATCACATAATCCAACAACTCAGATGTCACGTAAATAATTTCATAAATATACTTATCGAGGAACCAGTAGTAAGTCCCTTACCTCAAAGTGTCGTCAATACTTTTGCTTGAGTTTCTTCCTCAAATTGATCATATACATAAATTATTTAATTAATAAGTTTTTCATAAAATTATTAATTAATTTTAACTTTAATCTTTCGATAAACTACTTTAAACTTACCAATTGGTTGTCGAATTCCAATCTAATTCGTAGAGAGAACCCTACGAATTAATTCCAAATGAT
>JBBPDJ010037064.1:0-11665 GCA_037974625.1 Cucumis cinereus
ACTGGGCGTTTTAGCTCATTCTTTCAAATTGTTTTCCCACTTTCCAAGTAGAGATCGTGATCCCGGAGCCTGACCTAGCACATACTGTCTGCTACTCGAGAAGTTTTAGTACTATTGTACGTTAGTAGTAAATCATGCATGTTACTGTCATAATAAGTTTTGGTATAGTGAGATAGGTTGTATAAGATAGTATGGGTTGCACTATATATAAGATATTTGGTTAGTTTCCGTTGTTATATATTAAGTTTGAAATTTGTTTTTATTCTGCACTTTTTAAGTTATTGGTACTGTTTAAATCGTAGTTAAGTTAAGATAGTCAGCGAGGATCGTCAAGGTAATAACGAGATTCGCTGGCTTCACGCCGTCCCCTAGGCTAGGGTTAGAGAGCCTGTGAGAGGGTGTGACATATACCCTCTATGTATTTGTGTTCTTTCGGGTTCACCAGCCAGTTACTTGTGTTTCTTCGGGTTCACTAGTCAGTTACTTGTGTTCCTTCGGATTCACTAGACAGATATGTGTTCCTTCGGTTCATCAGACAAATATGTGTTCCTTTGAATTCACCAGACAGATACGTGTTGTTTCAGGATCACTAGCTAGTTACGAGTGTTCCTTTTGTGATCATAGCTAGTTATGTGGGTTTCTACGGGATCATTAGATTATAAAGCATAAGGTATAGACTTAATAGGAAGTTAAAATTCACCTAGTGGGTCCAGTACGAGTCTTTTACTGGATATGTTTTATACTGAACCTTTACTTGTTTATTTTTCAACCAAAGGTAAGAGAAAGTCGGTGAAGGACAAGAGGAATTCGTGACCATGCTCTTTAGGACTATTATGACAAGATGCTTCCGCTACAATTTTTATGACTTTATGTTTTCAAGATTTTATGAATAGTTTTACTTTTAGCTTTTGAGACTGACATGTTTTACTTAGGGTCCGAGCTGCATGAGTTTTACATTATTTTATTTATTTATGTAATTATTCAAATTTCTACTTAAAAAATGTTTCCATAAACTTTTCATAAGCTTGGTTTTAAATATTGGTTTCATTTAGTAACGGTCATAGTTCAGTTTAGAAATCTGGGTCGTTACACACACACATGTACTTACATTTATATATAACATGTGTGTACACACATATATATCCATATATATATTGAAGGAATTGAATCCCAATGCAAAAGAATTTTATCCTTCTGCCACAATTTTGTTACAAAAATAAATTAAAGAACTTAAAGTAAAACCTTCAAACTATTATAAATATTACAAATATAGATGTCCCATTATAATGCTTAGTGTCCAAAATGTCATGTGCCTTTTTCTATTACCACACATGTTAACCATGGGTTGACTATTCACTCATGTTTAGTGTTCAAACAATCCACCTCATGCATGTTAAATAGTGGATTTTGGTGGAATTTTTAAGACACAGAAAATTGGTTGAATTCCAAACTTTTTGGAGAAAGTGAAGAAAATTATTGAATTTTTAAATTTTTTTTATTTTGTTTTATTTTATTTTATTTATTTGTTATTTTATTTTAGGATTATTTTTCTAGATATTCGTGTTCTCGTTGTGCTTCAATTTTACAACACGTTATCAGTATGAGCTCTTGTCGTCTCCTACGTCAAAGGTAGGTTCTAAAGGTAAGTCATTTTTTGAACTTTATTATAATTAATAAAATAAATGTTATTTTTTATATTTGATATATATTAAATTTCTAATATAATTATAATATTTTATGATATTGTTACCATGACAAATCTTGTAAAACTAGAATTTACTATGACAAGACACTATATTTAATAAAGTTACAAAGATCACTATATGGATTGAAACAATCAGGACATATGGTACAATCACCTGAGTGGATGTTTATTGAAAGAAGGATATCAAAATAATTCAATATGTCCATGCGTTTTTATAAAGAAATCACAGTCAAAATTTAAAATTATAACTGTATATGTTGATGATTTAAATATAATTAGAACTCTTGAAGAACTTTCAAAGGCTATAGAATATCTTAAGAAAGAATTCGAGATGAAAGATCTCGGAAAAATAAAATTTTGCCTTGGCTTACAAATTGAGCATTTAGCAAATGAAATATTTGTTCATCAGTCAACTTATACAGATAAAGTTTTGAAAATATTTTATAAGGATAAAACACATCCATTAAACATTTCAATGCAAGTTCCTTCACTAGATGTGAAGAAGATATATTTCGACCTCGAGATGATAATGAAGGTCTTCTTGGTCTAGAAGTACCATATCTTAATGCAATAGGTGCACTTATGTATATTGCTAATAATACAAGACCATATATTGCACTTTCAGTAAGTTTATTAGTTAGATACAGTTCCTCTCCAACAAAAAAGACATTTGAATGGAATTAAGCATATACTTAGTAATCTTCAAGGAACGATTGATATGAGTTTGTTTTATTCAAATAGATCAAATTTTGACTTAGTTAATTTTGCAGATTCAGGATATTTATATAATCCACATAAAGCTAGATCTTAAACAAGTTATCTATTCACGAGTGGAGGAACTGCTCTATCATGACGATCAATGAAACAGACCATAACAACCACTTCCTCAAATCATGCTGAAATCCTTGCAATGCACCAGACGAGTAAAAAATGTGTATGGCTAAGATCAATGACTGAGCACATTCGTGGAACATGCGGCTTGTCTTCTCGTGAAAATCTTCCAACGACACTATACGAAGACAACACGACATGTATAGCTCAAATCAAAGGAGGTTATATTAAAGGTGATATAACAAAGCATATTTCACCAAAGCTTTTCTACACCCATGATCTTGTAGAAAATGGTGACATCATAGTACAACAAATTTGTTCAAAGGATAATCTGATAGACTTATTTACAAAATTATTACCTACCGTAACTTTTGAAAAATTGGCGCACAACATTGGAATGCGGAGACTCAGAGATCTCACTTGATGTTTCCATGAGGGGGAGTAAATTGTATATATGTAAGTGTATAAATTATATGAAATATGTATTTTTTTTTCTTCAATCAGATTTTTTTTCACTTGGGTTTTTTGCTAGCAAGGTTTTACGAGGCATATTTCATATATGTAATAGACATCTAAAGGGGAGTATTATAAATATTACAAATATAGATGTCCCATTATAATGCAATCCACCTCATGCATGCCAAATTGCCTATAAATAATGGCTTTTGGTGGTATTTGTAAGATACACAAAATTGGTTGAATTCCAAACTTGTTCGAGAAAATGGAGAAAATTAGTGAATTTCTATTTTCCTATTTTCTTATTTTGTTTTATTTTGTTTTATTTATTTGTTATTTTATTTTAATATTATTTTTCTCGATATTCGTATTCTTGTTGTGCTTCAATTTTACAACATAAATCATTCTTTTACATATTAACATTTCATTCTTCTTTTCATAATAAAAATTTAAATAATTGACCCGAGTAACCCAATCCAAATGTTTCATGGTTGAAATGGGTTGGGTTCATTTTTTAATAAAGATTATTTGGATTGAAAAAGTTTACAACCCAAACAATTAGATTGGGTCTAAAATGTTCTTTCAACCCAACACACAAACACCATTAGGGTCAAGCAATGATGTTTGTGTGTAACATTTTTATCCACGTAGTAAATAGTAAATAGTTGTTAGGGTTTTCAATTTCTTCAAAACTTAAATTCATAAAACACACAACGACCAAGATATTTGAATTCATGATTTTCGTATATTCATAAATTAGAAACATACACATGTTCATGATTGAAGATTAAATATGAGGAGAAAATAGTTTCTCTCTTTAAGCCCTAGACTTTCTGTATTTTTATGTTGGAGAGAAAAGGTATGGTGTGTGGGGAGAGAGAGAACCCTTCTCTATAATATTATTTATATATAATATCATCCATCAAGGTAGTTATGACCAATTAGGTTTTTAATATTAATATTATTATTAAATATCAATTTATTTGTTCTCATAAAATATAAACCCACGTGTATGGCTCGTGGGCCATAAGTAAAGTCCAACATTCTCCTACCGGACCCACGTAATACATAATAGTGCATAACATATTGCACAAGGTATATATGCTAAATTCCTTCTTAATATTGGTCAAATCATAATTCATCATTAAGTACGAAATTAATATGAATCATGGTAGTTATGTGTTACTTTATCGACATAATCTGCTCCATGTATCACGATATCAATGACATACTCAACATAATGAAAAATAACATCATGGTCCCATAATGTCCATTAAAGGACAAATCTTTTTAAAATCACAAAACATAAAATGTGCACTAATGATAAGAAACAAGATAGTTAGATAACAAAAACAATGATAAAATGAGCTCAAAGTGTCAAAACATAAAGCGGGATAAACATAAAACTAATAAAGGGTTTCAGTGATGCCCATTCTCACAACATGATTGTTAAAGGTCTTTGGTGGCAACCCCTTCGTCAATGGATCCGCAATCATAAGATTGATGCTAATATGCTCAATTGACACTTTATATTTCTGAACTTCTTCTTTAACGAAAAGATACTTCAATTCCATATGTTTAACACCGTTGGATTACTTGTCGTTCCTTGAAAAGAAGGCTGCCGCGAAGTTATCACAATAAATTTTTAGCGTCTTGGCAATGTTGTCGACAATTCTAAGTCCTGAAATAAAGTTCTGCAGTCATAATCCTTAAATTGTAGCCTCGAAGCATGCCACAAATTTAGCTTCCATGGTGTATGCAGCGATGATAGTATGCTTCACACTTTTTCATAAGATTGCTCTCCAGCCAAGAGGGACAAATAGTTGAATGTTGATTTTCTTGTATCAACACATCCAGCAAAATCTGAATCTGAATATCCTATTACTTCAAGGTCGTCAGATTCTCTTTAAGTGAGCATGTGGCCCTTTGTTCCTTCCAGGTACCTCAAAACTTTCTTTGCAGCTTTCCAATGATCTATTTATGGATTACTTTGATACGTCTAGCATTCCGACAACAAAACTGATGGCTGGCCTAGTACAAGTCTGAGCATACATTAAGTTTCCAACAATAGATGCATGAGGAATATCTTTCCCAATCATTCTTTGGCACTGCATAAGACTTAATTTGTCTCCTTTCTGAATTGGGGCAACACTTACAGAGCACCCTTCCATATTGAATCTCTTAAGAACTCTTTCGATATATAATTTCTGAGACAATCTTAACAATCGTTGTGATCTATCACGAAATATTTCAATTCCAATCACATAGGATGCCTCACCCATATCTTACATTTCAAAGTTCTTAAAGAGAAATTCTTGGTTTCATACATTAAGCCAGGATCATTAGTAGCCAGCAAGATATCATCAACATATAGAATAAGAAATATGATCTTGCTCTCACTGACCTATAGACGTATACAATGTTCAACAATGTTTTCTTTAAATCCAAATGGAGTGATGGTATCATTGAACTTAAGGTACCATTGCCGAAAAGCTTGCTTAAGTCAGTTTATTGATTTCTTAAGTTTGTACACCATGTGTTCCTTTCCTTCGAACGAAAATCCTTCGGGTTGACTCATATAGACCTCTTCATCCAAATTTTCATTTAGAAAGGTAGTTTTCACATCCATTTGATATAACTTTAAATCATAATAAGCTACAAGACCCATAATAATTGTAAATGAATCTTTCTTAGAAAATAGAGAAAATGTTTCTTTGAAATCAATACCATCTTTTTGAGTAAAACCTTTGGAAACAAGTCTAGCTTTATATAGTTCAACATTGCCATTCGAGTCACGCTTAGTCTTAATGACCCACTTATTCTTGACTCTTTTACAACCTGCAGGCAATTCAACGACATTTCTGACTTTATTGTGATCCATCAATTTCAATTCATCTTTCATTGCATCTAACCATTTAGCAGAATTCGTACTTTCTATGGCTTGTAAAAATGAAACCGGAGCTTCATTGACTCCCAAGTGAAATTTATGCTCATGTAGATAAACCACATAATCATTAGAAATAGCATATTGTCTTTGTCTTTGTGATCTTCTAGACGCTACTTCATGTAGTTCGTCTAATGTAGGTTCATAAGTGACAGTTTCATTATGTGGTGTTTGGACGTTTATCTGTTGTTCTTGTAAGTTGTCTGAATGTTCAACAATTGTAGGAATAACAACTTGAGAATAAAATCTATATTGCAGGTTCATCAATAACAACTTGAGAATAACAACAATTGTAGGATTTTAATTTCATCAAAACCTAAATTCATAAAATACATAACGACCAAGATCTTTGAATTCATGATTTCACATATTCATAAATTAGATAAACATACTTGGTTTCCTGATTGAAGATTAGATTTGAGGAGAAAAAAGTTTTTTTCTCTAAGCCCTAGATATGCTATACTTTTCTAATGGAGAGAAAAGGTATGATGTGTGGAGAGACATAACCATTCTCTATAATGTTCTTTTTATATACCACCATCCATCAAGATAGTTACGACCAATTAGGTATTTAATTTTATTATTTATTATTAAATAATAATTTATTTATTCTCATAAAATATAAACCAACGTGTGTGGGTCATGGGCCATAAGTAAAGTTCAACAATAGTAAAATGCAAATAGCAAGCAGTAAGATTTTTTATGAGAAAATGATTGTCCCCCTTGCTTTGCTCTCTCTTCTTTGGATTCTATCTAAAGGAAAGGGATGAGTTGGCATCGATCTCTGTATCTCAATTGCTTCACCCTCTCGTCATTGGCACCTATTAAAATGAGAGGGGTTAGTTGGCATCGGTGGGCCAATTGGGTCACAACCCAATTGCTACATACACTCTTAATTAATATCTCTCTTTGGTTTGTTTTCTAATTGTTCAGAGTCCATCAAATATTCTATATTAGTACCTCTAATCTTTCTTGTTCATGATGTTTAATGTGTGTCGCAACATCAGCGCGACAAAGAGCGGCTGGCGTCCTTCCTTAAAAGTCTCTTTCGAGGTCAACGGTTTGGAGTCGCCACCAATCATTTTTGGGGTGTTATTGGTCACACTTTTAAAAGAAAGACAACCTACAAAACCATATTTAAAGTTCGAAAGTCGATTGAGTATAGGGAAGGTGTTAGCACCCCTATAGTACCCATTTCAGAAAATTGCCACCACATTTTATCTCAAAATTTTCCTATTATTCTTTGGTTTTAAAAAGAAAATATATTTTTAGTTTTGTTTTGAATGCCCCACTAATATTAATTCACACTTCGTACCAAAATATGCACTAGTCTATACTATCTAAAAGGGGCTAAGGGGAAGAAACATTTGTTCTTCCCATTTACCCCTTTTATCCGTTTTTTCCATTTGTCCCTCTTAGTGATTGATGAAAGAAGTATTCTATGTAATTTCACGTTTAAAACCATTAAATAAATTAATTTATCTCTATTTTTAAAAATAACGAAAGAATATAATATTTCACTTCTATTATTTAGAATCAATCGTGAATGACATTAGATATTTAAAAAAATTGGTTTTATTTTAACGTGGTATTCTACATTTATTTTTTAAATCAATTTTTATTCGAATCAAACCTGCTATATAAATTCAATTTTTTTATTTTTCTCTTTTTCTCTTATTTTTTCTCATGTTTTTTTTTCTCTTTTCTATTTCACTTTTACAGTTTAGGTCGAACTCCAATTCCAACTATTCTTTCATTGATAAGGTGTTATCTCTTTTTCATCAACTATTAATTTTCAAAATTGGAAAGCTATTAATTTTTCATCGATTATCTCATTTCTCTTTTTTTCTTTCTCTTTTTATCTTTTTTTCATGTTCTCTTTCTTCTAATAACACATTTTTTGTTTTTTTTTTTAAAATTATATCTATCTAATTTCAATTTCAATTATTCTTCTTTAATATATATATAAATTTTGTTATTAGAATCTCAATCCTCCACCCACATTTATCTTCTTTCTCTCATGTTTTTTCCTATTTATGAATACTTTTTATAATTGGGTGTGAAATTAAATTAAAATGTGATTAAAATGTTATGAGTCTTCCAAACAAAAGAATTAACGTGTTAATCAAATCATCCAACAAAAAAGTTTATATTTGTTTGGATAATGTTTCAAGTTTAGACGCATTGCTAGGGTTTATGTCTACACGAAAAAGAAATAAATATTAAAATGATAAAAGAATATTTTAGGTTAAAATAAAATTTGAAATTACAAGATAATTACGTTCTCCGTATCTAAATTAAAAAGTTTTTTTTTTTGCTAAAGAATTATCATAATATAAAAATATTAATAAAAGTAGAACGATAATCAAACCATTCAATTCCAAATAAAATAGATAAAATATTTTGTGGTTGGAAAGTTTATGTTTTTCTTAACTCAGAGAGAATTATCGAATTATCATAAAGTTTTTTAAAAAATTAAATAAATCATTAAAATTGAATTAATAATAATAATAATATAATAGCAAATAAAATCATTTACCTTCTTTCTCTCACTATTTTTTTCCTCTTTACGAATACTTTTAATAATTCGCTGTGAAATTAAATTAAATTTGATTAACAAATTATGAATTTTTCAAACAAAAGAAATTGACGTGTTAAGCAAATCATTCAATAAAAATTTAATATTTGTTTGAATAAAGTTTAAAGTTTAGAAGCATTACCAGGGTTTATGTCTAACACAAGAAAGAAATATGAGAATATTTTAATTTAAAATAAAATTTGATATTACAATGTAATTACGTTTTGAGTGAAAATGTTATGATTTTCTTAATTCAGACAGGATTATCGAATTATCATGAAATTAAAAAAACAAATAAAATCATCAAAATCGAAATAATAATAATATATCATAAATATTTGAAAAATAGATGTCCCATTATGCACTATGCTTAGTGTCCTTTGACAAGTGTCCCATCTACATTGTGAAATGTCTTGATAGTGTCAATCCCCAGTGATCATGTAAGTCACCTACTGCTTGCCAAATTGCCTATAAATAGTGTCATTTGGTGGATTTTGGAAAAACACGCACATTGGGAGAGAATCAGAAGAAGTTGGAGAAAGTGGAGAATTTCATAATTTCATAATTTTCTAATTTTCTTATATTTATTTTATTTTGTTTATTTTAATATTATATTTTCTCGATATTCGTATTTTCGTTGTGCCTCATTTTTACAACACGTTATCAGCACGAGCTCCAACTGTCTCCTACGCTGAAGGTAGGTCCTAAAGTGTTACCATGAGAAATCTTGTAAAACTAGAGTTTACGACTCTTCACACTAACGGTAGCAACTATTTGTCATGGGTTCTTGATACTAAGATACATCTAGATGTCATGAATCTCGAAGATACAATTAACATAGAAAATACAACGACCACAAGAAAAGGCGAAAGCCATGTTTTTTCTTCGTCATCACATTCTTGAGGATTTGAAATCAGAATATTTAACAGTAAAAGATCCTCATATGTTGTGGAGTAAACTGAAAGAAAGGTATGATCATTTAAAATTAGTTTATCTTCCTCAAGCTTGTTATGATTGAATGCATTTGAGGTTACAAGATTTTCGATCAGTAAGTGATTACAATTATGAACTGTTTAGAATTAGTTCAAATTTGTTGTTATGCGAAGAATAAATTACTGATGTGGACATATTGGAAAAAACATTCTCTACTTTTAATATTTCGAATATGCTCTTGCAGCAGCAATATCAACAGAAAGGTTTTAAAAAATATTTTGAAATCATCTCATGCCTTCTTGTTGTCGAACAAAACAACGAGTTGTTGATGAAAAATCATGGATCCCAACCAACTGGAACAACACCATTCCTTGAAGCCAATGTTATGAATTTTAATCGTGGATGGAATCATGATCATGGTCATGATCGAGGTAGAGACTGTGACAGAGGAAGAAATAATTATTATTTTCATGGTGGTCGTTCTAATAATACAAATTTTAAAAGAACTACATGAAACAATGATCATAATAGGAAAGCTCCACAAAAGAAAAATACAAAAGGTTATGAAGAAGTATGCTACCGATGTGGTATGACTGGACATTGATCACGTCTTTGTCGTACACCGAAACACTTAGTTGATTTATATCAAGCCTCCCTAGAGAAGAAAAAAGGCAAAAATGTAGAAGTAAATTGTGTTCAATCAAGATAATGATAAATTTGATCCAACCAATTTGACTAATTTGGATGTGACAGAGTTCTTGGAGAAGATCGACACAATTGATGGAACAACAAGTGTTTCTTTTGATTTTAAAAATATCTAGAATAATGTTGTTGTTATTTTATTATCCATCTTCATGTTTTGTTTTGTTAATATTAACCTTTGTACATTCCAAGTGTTATTTTTCTTAATGTAATTATTTTCTTTTAATGAAAAAAGATGCATCATTTTCATACATTGAGTGATTTAATAATGAGCAAAAAGATCTATGTCTAACAAACAGTACAACCACACACAAAATACTCACAAGTAAAAAATATTTTTCCAAATTGACAATGTTAAATGTAAAATTAAATACAATATCAGGTTCTACAAACCTGATTGAAGGCATTAGAAAAACAAATGTTAATTTTGCCCAGAGGAACAAAATTTACTATTGACAATGCATTGTTCAGAGTCAATCAAAGAGAAATCTACGAAGTCTTAAAGATATACATAGTAATGGTTACATATTAAGACTGATAGTGTAATATCCCAAAAATTGGAGATAATTTAAGTTTGATTTATTTAAAGATTTTAATTTGTTTGGGATGTTGATTATTTCATTTTGGGTTAAGAAATTAATTATATATATAGATTTATATATATATTAGAATTAATTGTTTTGGTTATGAGTTATTGGTGGGAGAAAAGTTATTGAAGAGAGAGAAGATAGGATTTTGGAAAAGAAAATAATAATAATAAAGTTATTATTATTATTATTACTTTTATTTTTATTTTTATTTTTATTTTCCTTTTTCTTCTTTTCTCTCTCTTCCTCTTTTCCTTCTCTTCCGCGCGCAGCCCTCCAAAGAAACCCTCACCCTCTTCGTCGTCGCTCACCATCTTCGCCGCACGAAGCTTCGCTGTTGCCGCTTCAATGCCGCACAAACAACAGCCGCTCACCGCCGTTCACACGGACCGCACCGTCGCGCGTCTCTCTCCCACACGCCAGATCTGGAGCCGCGCTGCAAGTCCGCGTCGCGTCTCCTCTCGCCCGCGCCAGCCACCAACGCCTAAGCTCCTTGCGTCGCCATCGCACAGACCTTGACGCGTCGGCCGACTAGAGAGCCTTCGCGCGCCGGATCTGCACGCAACACGCCAGATCTACACGCCATGAAGCCGTTCCGCCCGTGCCTCTGTCTGTCGCGACCTGACGCTACCAAGAAGTCGCTTCGTCCGCGTCCGCGCCCGCGCTAGCCACCTGCCCACGCTGGAACTCGCAGCAACTCACACGCCGCCTCACGTGCCGCCGCGTCTCCCCTCACGCGTCGGCCAGTCACGAGCCGACGCTCCATGCCGCTGCCTCGTGTTTCTGTCCTCGACTTGCCGCCGCCCCACTGTGGATTATTGTGGGTAAGTATTCGTGGTCTTCTTTTGAGTCTTGGATCTCGTAGAGATCGAGCGGTCGTTGGGTAAGTTTTGGTTAAAGGTTTGAGGTTACTTTCGATCATTAATTGC
>JBBPDJ010037065.1:0-11659 GCA_037974625.1 Cucumis cinereus
TACTGTTTGAACGTTTGAAATCTTATATTATTTTATTTGAATTAATTTAAAGTATTTATTTTGATTTGCCTTCGTCTCTAACATGGTTTTAATGATTTTTACTTGAGTAGCGACCTTGGGTTAAGGTTGAAAATCCGGGGCGTTACAATGTAACAGAAAAATTAGATGTAATTTATTTATAAATTAATTTAAATATACTATAGATGTAGATTAGGTTGAAGTTTGTTTGAATGGGCCCAAGAAATTAAGTTAGTGTGCAGCTAAGATAATTCCAACAATCACATTTTAATATGATGACAAAATGGACAAGTGTCCTCATTGCAACCATAAAGTCTCTACTCAGAATCTGTTCTTAATGGCTTCTTTTATTCATAACCTAATATGTGTATGCACTCATATCATATTCCATTTCTAATATACTTTTTTTTTTCTTTTGGTTTTTTGGTTGAGTGATCATCCCATTTTTATATTTTAGAATCATAACAAATACATTAAAAAAAAAATTAATCCAAAACTTTTATTAATTTAATTCCACTCAAGTTGATCAATGGCATGAAATATTTGTTGTAATTCAAAAGATTACAAGTTTAAAGGTTTGAATGTTGTTGGATTTTTTATAAAAAAGAATATATTTTATTTTATCCCCATTCCTATTTGTTATACTTATTTTAGTATTTTCTCTTTATTTAATATTCATTATTTTATAAGAAAAAATAAAAAAATATATAATTATGTTTTTTAATACAACATTGAAATGTGAAAGATCAAAATTTTCGACTTGAAAAATTGGTTATATATATCGAAGTCTAACTTTACTGTAGATTAAATAAATAAATGAATATTGTGCCTATATTGAAAATCTATATTTATGTTAAATACTTTGAAAAATATTCTTTTAATCCTTAAGTTCTGAATGATATGTGTGTTTACACTACTAAAAAAAAGTCTTTTCTTGTCGGTCTTAAACTGTCAAGAATTAACATTCTTGGCGGTTTTAAAACTATCGTTGAAGCCACCGTTAAGAATGTCGAAGTTCATGACAGTTTAAAACTGTCAAGTAAAATAAAAGTTGGCAGTTAAAAACTTTCAAGAATGTCAATATTTATGATAGTTAAAAATCGTCTAGATTGATACGTGAAAACTGTAAAAAATGATACATAAAAACTGTTAAGAAAAATGATCGCTGACAGTCAAGAAACGTCAAGAAAGTTGATATTCTTGACCGTTAAAAACCGTCAAGTTAGTTCATATTGACAACAGGTAAAAACAATTAAGAATGTGATATTTCATTTTTTCTTGACACGTAAAAAACGTCAAGAAATTGGTATTTTATGATATTTTAAAACTATTAAGAACTTTTCTTTACTCAACATGTTAACACCATCAAGAATTTGTTTTTTATGACATTTTAGAACCGTCAAGAATTTTGACTTTTTAAATGCGTAAAAAATGAACTTATTTATGACAGTTTAAAACCATTAAGCCTGTTTTTGTTTTTGTTTTTTTTTTAAATTGCAATTTATATATTTTTCTACAATTTGATTATATTTTTGTTCTCTGTATTGGCCCTGTAACACTTGTACTGTGGTCCAACAATCACATAAATATGCAATATAATACAAAATCCAAAACTTTGAACATATATACAATTGCTTATAACCCCAAGCTTTAAGATTTTCAAAAAGAATATATTAGTTTGCCACAATGTAGAAGTCAACAAATACATAGTTGCAGCCAAAAGTATCATAAATCTAATCTTCCTAACCCAACCATAAGTCTAAATTTCTCACTATGGACAAAACCCATCAATATATTGTACTAATTCAAAGCTTTACAATGAAGAACTCCTCTCCTCCTACCTCCAAACTGTACAACCACACCTCCCCGCCCCCAACCCCCAATATGAACAGTTCCAAAATATGAACAAAATTTATTATTAAATAGACAAAAATGTGTAATGAAAGTAACATATAAAAGACCATCACATGTATGAATCCAAAAAATCAGCTAACTCAACTTGCACCTCGTCCAACTCCATCTGTGAGTATGATTTCCATGTGTCAATCTATATACCAATAAAACATAATATTAAAATGAAAGCTAACTTCCACTGTACTTTCAACATTTTCGAAATATTTTGATAACTTACCAAGTTCGAGATGACAATGCTTCCTCTAGTCACAATTTTTCTCATAAACCTCATGACATAGTATCCACACTCGGTGCTCCCTACTCGTAGAAGAAATTAAAAAACCAAAATGAAACAACAATTAAGTAATTCTAATTGCTAGACGTCTACAAAATACAATGAATATGAAGTCAATGTTTACACTTGCCTTTACTGTGCACCATAATGTTTGTTTCTGGCTTTTCTGAATGTTCTTTTGTGACTGAAAGATTGCAATTGCTCTGTTTTTGCAATAAATAAGCAAAAATTTAAAATATAGTACAAACACAAGAGTCAACATCCCCCCCCCCCCCACACACACACACACACCAACACACACGCTCTCTTTATTCCAAAGTCAATGTACATAATGAACTAACACCCGATGGTTTTCATGCATTCACTACCTTAAACCTACTTCAAAGTCATGCAACATAAGGAAACGAAAAAATCGACATTCGACAAACTTCAACCCCCTCCATCCACACAACTTAAAAGTCATGAATATTTAGAAGTCAATGTATGCATCGATACTCAACCTACGAAAATGCAAAAACAACTTCACGCAATGCCCAACCATTTTCATACATTCACTACCCTAAACCTACTTTAAGGATGCAACATAAGAAAACGCAAAAAGTAACGTTCAACGACTTTTAACCCCCCATTCCATCCACACAACTTAAAAGTCATGCAACAAAATAACATTGAATACTTAGAAGTCAATATGTATCGACAATCAACCTAAGAAAATTCAAAAACAACTTTACGCAATACCTCCCCCTCCCCACACACACACACACACACCAACACACACACTTTCTTTATTCCAAAGTCATTACACATAATGAACTAACACCCAACAATTTTCATGCATTCATTACACGTAGGAGCTATTTCTATTAGAAAATCTAAATTTGATGAAGTTTTCCACACCCAACTCATATTCTTTGGATAATCTACTCTTGTGCATCAATGATTTATCCATAATTGTGAATCTAGTAAGCAATAAAGGAAATGAGTTTGAAAATTCTAGTTCAGTCCATTAAAAATAAAACAAATATGGAGAGTAAATAAACAACATCAAGTAACTGTTAGTTACATTCATATATTTAGACCCTAAACAAACTTTAAAGTCATTCTTAAACCACAAAAAACCATAGAGAATGCACAAAAAAAAAAAAAGAAAAAATAACTCTTAGTAACATTCATGATTTTAGCACCGTAAACAAACTTTAAAGTCATTCTTAAAGCACAAAAAATCAAAGGCAATGAAAAAACAATATCAACTATGACTTAGTTACATCATGCATTTACTACCCAAACAAACTTTAAAGTCATTCCTATGTCCAAAAAACAAAAAAACCAAAAGAAATGAAAAACTTGTGTTTTGGCAATGCTCCCCCACTCCCCCTCCCCACATACACACACACACACACCTACTTTATGATTTCAAACTCAACACCAACAACATAAACTAACACTTAGTTACATTCATGACTTTTAGACCCTAAACAAACTTTAAAGTCATTCTTAAACCACAAAAAATCATAGAGAATGCACAAAAAAAAAAACAAAAAAAAACAAAAAAAAAAAAAACAAACTTACACTTAGTAACATTCATGATTTTAGCACCCTAGACATAAAACAGTGAGGAACACACCTCAACAGAATGGGGTAGCTGAGAGGCTAAATAGAACAACCATAGAAAGAGTGAGATGCCTACTGTTTGTGTTATTTTAAATGAAAAATATTGTTCTGAAGCTGCTGCCTACACTGTGTACACCTTAAATAGATGCCCACATACTTTCCTAGACTACCTAACCCTTGAGAAAAAATGGTCTAAACATCCACCTAATCTATTGAAAAGAGATTCATAGTAAGCAAAGATGTTACTTTCAGAGAAAGAGAGATATTTATGGAGAAAGAAGATGCTGTGGAAGTTTCTAAGCTTCCTACCATTAGAATTAAGGTGGAGAATCCTAAAGAGCCACTTATAGAGAGTAGTCCTCAAGTAGAAACAACAAAAAATGAAGAGGAAATAATAGGAGAGCATGTTGAAAATGTTGAAGCTCCACAAGACTTGAGTCAATACTCATTAGCTAGGGATAAACAGAGAAGGGTGATTGTTCCTCCAGCTAGGTATACTGAAACTAAATATGTGAGCCTAGTTTTTAATGTTACTGTGGTCCCAAGTGACCCAAACTACTTTTGAAGAGACAATAAGCTGTCCGAAAGCTATAAGTTGGATAAAAGCTATGAATGAGGAAATGCAATCTCTTAGAGTGAATGACACATGGTCCCTAGCTCCTCTTCCTAAAGGATGCAAACCTATAGCATCCAAGTGGATATACAAGCTGAAAGAGAGTGTCTCTATTGATCAAAAGCCTAGATATAAGGCTAGACTGGTGGCTAAAGGCTTTACACAGATAAAAGGCATTGACTACATTGAACTTTTCTCACTAGTGGTTAAACAGACCTCTATTAGACTCTTATTATCAACGGTTGTTCAGGAAAACCTTGAACTGAATCAACTAGATATCAAAATAGCATTTCTATATGGACATCTAGATGAGAGTATCTATATGGTGCAACCTAAGGTGTTTGAGGTTAAAGGAAAAAAGGATCTATATTGTCTCCTAAATAATTTTATCTATGGACTTAAGCAGTCTCCTAGATGCTGGTACATAAGATTTAATTACTACATAGAGAGTATTGGGTTCCAAAGAAGTACCTTTGATATTTGTGCCTACGTCAACTCATCTTCCTACAAAGACAAGGTATACTTACTACTCTATAATGATAATATGTTGCTAGCAGGATGTTCTAAATAAGATTTAACTCATGTAAAAATTTTTCTAAAGGGAGAATTTGACATGAAGGATATGTGTCAGTTTAAAAAGATCCTAGGGATTGAGATTGAAAGAGATAGAAGTTCTTCTATCCTAAACATAAAATAGTCAAGCTACTGCGAGAAAATTATAAGAAGGTTCAACCTAAGTCATGCTAAACCAGTCACTATCCATATTGCACGACATTTCAAGTTGTCTTCAGATAATTCACCTACATAAATTGACTTGGAACACCTAAATCAGATACAAATTGTGCCCTATAGTCAAACAGTGGGTAGTTTAATGTACCTAATGATATCTACAAGGCCTAATGTAACGCTCTAAGTTTTGAAGGGGGACATGAATGAACCGATATCATATCTGAATGCGAGGGATCCTAGGGACGTGAAAGTAAGGTTAAGAAAGACTTAAAATAAATGAAAGTTACTCCCTATACCAACAAGGTGCACCCTTTTTTTCGGTGGCTCAATCATAAGATCTTCAAAGATAAGCGTGCTTAACTTGGAACAATTCTATGTTGGGTGACCTCCTGGAAATTTTTCTAGGATGCATATGAGTGAGGACAAAGCATGCTGAAAGGACCCGTGTGTTGGTTTTTGGGGACAACTTTTACTTTAATAAGCCTTTAACAAAAGTAAGGATGATGTTGTCAGGTCGAAAGGGACGTAGAGAAATGTCGGGATCGTTAGTTGCTAAATCCAAATTTTGAATCATTGTTCAAATCCTAGGCCTAGGGTGTTACGAATTGTATCAGAGTGGAACCTCTCCCAGTAAGATGTGGTTCGAGGACGAACCACGCGAAAGATGGTGGGCATGTAACTTTCCAAGTTTAGGAGGGGACATGAATGAACTGATATCACATCTGAATGAGAGGGATTCTGAGGACATGAAAGTAATGTTAAGAAATGCTTAAAATAAATGAAAGTTACTACCTATACCAACAAAGTGCACCTTCCTTTTCGGTGGCTCAATCATAGGAACTCAAAGTTAAGCACGCTTAGCTTGGAAAATTCTATGTTGGGTAACCTCTTGAAAATTTTTCTAGGATGCATGTGAGCGAAGATAAAAACATGTTGAAATGACCTATGCTGGTTTGTGGGGAAAACTTTAACTCTAATAAGCCTTTAACACAAGCAATGATGATTTTGTCAAGTTGCAAGAAACACAAGGGAATATCGAGCCCGTTGTTGCTAAATCCAAAATTTGAATATTGGTCCAAATCTTGGACCTGAGCCGTTACACCTGATTTATCCTATTGTGCTAGCTTGGTAAGCATATATATGTCTAATCCACGTAAAACATATTGAGAGGCTACTAACTGGATACTTAAGTATTTACTGTGGCCTAAGGATGCTAATCTAACCCACCAAAGCACACAAAAGTCTAACCTAAAACTATATGGCCATGTTGATTATGATTTTGCAGAGGATTTAAACAAAAAAAGGTCTCTATCAGGCTATGTATTCCTATATGGTCCTAACTTTCTAAGGTGGAAAGCCAATTTACAAACTATAACAGTCCTATCTACAACAGAAGCAGAGTATATGACATTAGCAAAAGAAATTAAAGAAGGATTGTGATTAAAGAGTTTGATGAAAGACTTTGGTATCACTCAATCTGTGGTTAAGATTTATTGTGATATCCAAAGTGCTATTCATCTATCCAAGAACCCACAATACTATCCAAAGACAAAACATATAGATATAAAATACCATTTCATTCGGAACATGATTGAAAAAAATGAGAAATAGAGATACAAAAAGTACATACCTCTGAAAATGCATCTGATATGCTCATGAAGTCTGTCTCAAAGCTGAAATTTATCAAGTGTTGTAAGTTAATTGGGTTTCGTTTACCTGAAAATGGATGAAAAACAAGTCAGTATTGGAAGGAGGAAGCTACACTCGTTGGAGTAAAGTTGGAGATTTAAAGTTTTTCTTTACTTCAATAAACATATTTTTCAACTATAAATCAGTTTATAACCACCTAATGTAACAAATCTACCTTTCATATAAATAGATACTTACTCTATCAAAAAATAATACATGAAAAATCTGTAAAAATCAGGAACTTATCTTTGTAGCTTCATCTTAATAAAATAGTTCTTCTCCTTTCCATGGATGTAGTTCATAGTTTTACCGAACCACGTAAATCTTCGTGTTCCACTTCTTCTCCTCTTTCACTTTCGCTATTTGCATGTATGTGTTCTTCAATTTTCTCGTGCAAATCACCATAACATAGAATATGAGAGCTTGAGAGAGTTCCAAGAGAAGGAAACAAAGAGAGAGAGAGAAATCAAATTGATTTTCTTCGTTTTCAAGACAAAAAACGTGGTTGAGTTCCTTCAAGTATTCCACCTACTTCAAATCTTGGATCCAACTTTCTCCATTTTTTTGGGCCTGCAAAAGAAAATAACAGACCAACAATAACATTTTCTTATTTCTTATAGGATCGACCAGATAAATAACAAATATTAAAGTTTACTTTGTAAGAATAGCAAAATATAAAATAAATTATAAAAATAGCAAAAACGTGAAAATTTAAAAAATAGAAGTAACAAATTGGTCTAAATTGTCCCTACTATCAATAAACCATTAACACTCCAAATAGAATCTTTCCAAAATTTAAAATACACCATCATTGAATCACACTTCCCAAACACTCACTCATTATAATACAACCTACCAACCATCAAATCTCACATTGCCCCAAAACCAGTTGGGCGAAATCTGACAGCGTGTGTCCGTCAATGAGGGGCGACGCAACTGGTCAGAGGAAAGACATCGTGGCAGCGACTAGAATTTGTGGTTGGCAAAGAACGTCGACGCAAAGGAGCTGAAGCGAGTGGAACGGACGGTGCAACGTCACACGGAGGGAGGGACGACCAGAGAAACACGTTGCGCGACATAAGGGTTCTTCGATGACGTCGTCTGCTTCGTAGCGGCCGACGTGGTTTGGCAGAAACTGAGTGGATGAATGGACTGCGTGTAGCGGACGAAAAAAATGAGAGGTGAGATTGTTGCCGGCGATACTTCACGCGTGAAGAAGAAGATTAAAGAAACCATTTTTTTCTTAAATTCGCCCGCAAACTGAAATAAGCCTAATAATTATTTACAATAAATAATAATAATAATAATAATAACAATACTTATTATTATTATTATTATTATTATTATTATTATTATTATTTCCCTTTTCTTTTCCAAAAGAGTTAAATATTTTCTGGTTCTTCAATCAATCAACTTATTTCTCTTTTCTCAATCTTTGCTCTACCAATTAATACTTCACCACATACCAAATACATAATTATATTTTTTTCTCACCAATTATCACTCCTCAAATTAAATAAATACTTATAACTATATATATATATATATATATATATATATATATATATAAAACAAAAATTCATGGAATCCATAGGATGTTACAAGTGAAAAGATATTTCAAAAGAAATTTTAATTTAAAATAGTTTTAATATTAGATTACTTTAATTAAAGGTACAAATAAAAATTAAAAAGATATTCCAAAACGATTTTTAAATTTAAATAGTTTAAATATTAGATTACCGATAGATAATAAAATATATTTTAATATTAATTAGATATAAATTGAAACATAATAGATTAAATAAAAATAGATAAATACAATTGATTTGTCGATTTTGTCTCACGAATTACGGATTCCTTAATATATTTCTTATTTTATTTTGTCCAACAGATTACGGTGAAATACCCCGTATTTCACGGAATTTTCCCTCTGCAGCTATTATTGATTGTTAATTCTTAATTAAATGTTTGTTTAATCAATTACCATAATTTTACGGAATTTTAATGCTTTATAGTTGGATATCAAATAAACCTATTTAGATGTTTATTTAAAAACATTGTAAATCTAAATCTAAATCGATTCAGAGATTCTTTTCGAATGAAATACAGTGTAATTACACTGCAGAGACTGCTCCTTACCCTTCAAAACAGTTAAATACATAATTATATTTTTTTCTCACCAATTATCACTCCTTAATTTTTTTAATATATAAATATAATTTCTTAAACAAAAATCTACCAAATTCAATATCTCTTATTTTCTCCAAATCTTCTAAAATAAATAATTAACATCTAAAAAAAAAAAAAATTAACAACAAAATAAATTCAACATTTCCATAAAATAATTAAGATAATTACAAAATTAAAATTATCGATTGTATTATATTTTGAAATGAAATAAATCTAATTAGATATTAATTGATGTTTAATTAAACACTCTAATCTTAGGGATTTGATTGTATTATATTTGGAAATAAAATAAATCTAATTAGATATTCATTGATGTTTCAATAAACACCATAATCTTAGGGATTTGATTGTATTATATTTTGAAATAAAATAAATCTAATTATATATTAATTTTAAAAAATTAATATATCTGACTAAATCTAAATCAATTCAAAAGATTATATCTAGATAAAATACAAGGTATATAAACCTACAACTTACACTGCTGACTAATACATGGTATATAAAAGTAAATAAAATTTTAAAATAATTTGAATTTATTATATATTTTGAATATATAATTATAACCGTAAATAACAAAATTTCATAATCTTAGGATTTGCTTGTTTTTTTCCGTCCGTGCATCCCCTTTTCCATATTTAATCCCCAAATAGTAATCAGTTAAAATGATCACCTTAATATGTGGTACTTAATTGTATTATATTTAAAATTTAATATATCTAATTAGATATTAATTGATGTTTAATTAAACACCATAATCTTAAGGTGTTGATTGTATTATAATTGGAAATAAAATAAATCTAAATAGATATTAATTAATGTTTCAATAAATACCAAAATCTTAAGGGTTTAATTTACTTATATTTCGAAATACCCTAAATATAATAATATACTTAATTCAAAAATAAATATATCTAACTATATCTAAAACAACTCAAAAGATTCTAACTATATAAAATATATTGTATTTAAATATATATCATATAATGCTAACCAATAGGTGAAAATTGAAGAAACGCCAAATACTCCAAAAAAAAAAATGTCACCAAAATCGTGGAGGGGTAAAATCGACATATTATAATATCAAAAAATCAGTTAACCCCAGAATTGCTATTTTTCTTACTCTTGAATAATTTTGCTATTTTTCTAACCACCCCATCATTTTTTTGCCATATCCCCGAACTTCTCTTTCTTATATCTATGTCAAATATGTAGATGGTTTTGAGAATTCATTGGAACCACATTTTGTTAGAGCTTCAACAACTTGGAGGCTTTCTTTTTTGTTGCTTGCATTAGCAAAGTGTAATTTTGTGCACTAACAACTTAACTTGTCATATTTATTTTGGATAACTTGTGAATCTTCACTTTCACAAAGTGTATTTAGAACTGTAGACTTAATTTTTTTAAAAAAAGATATAACGGATAAACTAATATGTTTGATTCTATATTATTTTGTACGAAAGTGTTGGCATTAAGTTTGCTTAAATTATACTTTAGCTTTTTTTTTATATAAAAAATAATAAATAAATTTTAGCTACGTTCTACATGATGCTAGAAATAATCACACATCAGCTGGCAAAAGTTCAATTCCCTTTGGATATTTAGTTACCACAGGCAGTAAAGAATTATAATTGGTTGTTCTCAACTATATTTTTGGGATGAAATGTACGTTACCAAAGCTTTGTAACGCTCCAGGTCCAGGATTTAGATTTGATATCCGAATTTGGCAACTGATGGCTCCAACATTCCTTTCAGTCTCCTGCGACATGGCAACATCATCCTTGCTTGTCTTGAAGGTTTATAAGAGTGAAAGTTATTCCCACAAACCAACATAGGATGTCTCCATACTAAGTAGACTTAACTATGAAATTCTTTTAGCCACCAGAAAGAAAGGTGCACCTTGTTAGTATATGTAATAATTGTCAATTCAATTAAGCCTTTCTTAACCTTACTTTTATGTCCTCAGGAACTCTTTCATTCAGATCTGATATCAGTTCATTCATGCTCTCTTTCTAAACTTGGAGCATTACAACTTCTCATCAGTGGCAAGAAAATATTTGCTAGTGAATAGATGCCTTAGAGATGCATAAATACGCTAGTGAATGTTATGTTCACTGACGAACTGAAAAGAAACAATTAGTGACATTTATTATTGTAACGCCCCAAATTTTCAACCTTAACCTGATCGTTAATAAAACAAAACTCAATTAAAAATACAGCGGAAGTGTTTGTCAACAATAACAACATCAATACAAAGACTGCAGCGGAAGCCTTTGTCAATAAAGTCCCCAATCACATGGTCACTGGTCCTTCCTGTTCGTCGACGGTTTCCTCATACTTACCTGAAAACTAAACATGAAAAGGGTGAGTACAAAAATACCCAGTAAGAAACTCACTACTGGGCCCACTAGGTTAACTGTTAACTTCCTATTAAACTGCACAGTACAATCTTAGTCCCAAAAGCAGCTAACGTCCCACCTACCGAGGACAACATGGCTAATAGATAAAGTTAACAGCTACCATAGTCCTAAAACACGCAATCTTAGTCCAAAACATTCATAAGCACACATATGAAGTTTAGTTCTGAAATGAGAACCACAAACACCTCACACCTTTATCAT
>JBBPDJ010037066.1:0-11654 GCA_037974625.1 Cucumis cinereus
GTCCATTTGACACAAAAGACTTACGAGTTCATGGCACATTGGCTCATCCATGACATTTTTCCAAAATTGCATTGCATCGTTTAAATTTTATTTGTGGTTGTGTTTTAATTTTTTTGTAATTAATTAGTGGAATTATACTTATGAATTTTATTAATAAAGAATGAATATTATTTTTAACTTCCTCTATTGCATTGTTTTTATTTTATTTTAATTTATTTAATTAATTTTTTTTTGTGTGGTGGTGGTGTTTTAATTTTCTTTTTTTTTCTCTAACATTAATTTGTTGAAACAAGAAAATAACTCAATTCACATATGATATTTTAACAACTATAAGATATGTGTTTCGTGGTTGCAGATAAATCTCCTATTAATTCTTGGTTGAATATAAAACGAAAGTATTTTTTTATACTAAAGCAAACGAATATATTGTATTAGTACTATATTGTATAATGTTTGATGACAAATTGATTGGTACAACCTTCAATGGTACTTAATGTAGTTCAAAATTCTCCCTCTATAGTTGATGATATTCAACAAAATCAAGTTCTAGACAACAACAAGAATCTTCTTTACTATCTTCAACACATCACTATCTTATTGAAATATTGTTTCTATCTCAATTTGTAGTCGTCAATTAGATCGAATATTGCTAAACGACGTAATCTCTAAATCAATTTGAACAGTTTGCATTTCTCGATCAAAATGTTCTAAATTTAATTCCACAATGGGCCAGTAGAGAGACCTAATGGACCTACAGATCATGAGCTCAACGATCCGAGACTAATTGTCTAAACTCTTTTAATTGAGTCAATCAACATTCGTTAACTAATCAGGACTGTCCACTATAGCCTGTAGTTGCACTCTTCTGACTGTAGATATATTTGTGTCCATTTGATACAACCATAATTAGTAAATCAATCGTTCATAGGTTGAATTACTAATTATGTGAGCAGTGAATTCAGTCTTGCACCCTATGTCCCCAGCTATTCACTAGGTCCTACCCCTAAAATGAAAGGTCTAGCGCTGATGTGCTGCCCTCACTTACGTAGACTAAGGATAATCTCGATTAGACAAGAATTCATAATTAGCTAAGAATTAATGTCGAGTTACCAAGGTCATCATAAAGTAGAAATAGTCATTTTTAAATAGAAAACGGTGCTATAATGTGAAAATGATTGTTTCATGGTCCGATCGTATGCAATTTCATTGCATAGGATGCTCCCACTTACATGTCTCTATATGAGCATCTAAGGATCACTCCACTTGTACTAAATACAAAATTCGTCGCACCCATAGTGTCCCTCGAATAAGGAGCCCAACCTTATTCCTATACTTTAGACCATTTAGACTATCACCTAGATTCACGTTTATGTATCTACATAAAGTTCCAGTTCTCATACCCTAATTAAGAAACCTTGTTTATTGGATTCTGAGTTTGTATCATAAGAAAATCTCTTTGTTTAATAACAACTTATTGAACAATACTTCAACAACAGTTTTATTGAATAATAGAACAGTTTAACATTCACAAATTAAAAGTTTTAAGACATAAAACCCAACATTTAAATAGAAAGTTTTACTCTAGAGGGGTCAGAAGTGGAAAGGATTTTGCCCTCTTCATTAGATTGATGGTCCCTTGCCTCATTCTCACTTGATTTTAAAATTGAACTTTATGTTATCTAACTAATACTAAACACAAAATGAAATTTTAAAGTTGTCAAGATAATATCATTATATACGAAGACTAGATACATAAGAAACACATCTTTCAATCTAGACTTCCATTATAATAAATTAAAAAAAATTCCATTTGAAATAAATTGGTGAATGTTAAGAAATTTGAATTAAAAAAACATTAACAAAGAAGCGAAAAATAATGATGTGTGAAAAAAACTTTCATATATTACTTATGAATACTGATTATCAATGGTTAGAATACTTTATTCATTAGGAATAATCACTTTTAAACTTCTTTTTAATTATTCAAAATCAATAAATATTTTACTGATAAAAGAGTTTTCACTTGCATTCTTTTTACTTTTTGCGTGGTTTTGAGGGGTTTAAAGGTTCTTCTTTGGGCGAGTGGCGACGACCTTTAGAGATTGGCCGTATTTTTTAAGGTCAGAAATGTTGAAAAGTAACTCTCCCAGTCGTATTCCTTGGAATAAGGTGGGGTGGTGGTTTGGTAAAACCGTCAATGAAGAGGGATGGCCATTCTGATTCAATACGACGATCTCTTGCGAATGGATTTATGAGGGACTCAAATTTTTTGTTTAAAGGTGTTGAAGAGGTCCTTAGTGTGAGATAAAAAGGTGGCGACGCCTATGCCTGGAGTTTCATTGAAAAGGAAACCGTTGACGGTAGTGCAACCATTGATGTAGGGGCTAGGCTGGGGTCATTTAGGTCTGGGTTTAGGAAGACGAATGGGTTGTGAGAGAGAAGGGAGTGGAAGTAGGATTGGAGGGGTTTGGTTCCCAGGTGACTTGACTGACTTGGTTTGGAAAGTTTGGTTAGGGGCGGTTCATTTCGATTAGATCCAATTCCACACAGAGTCTTTCGGGCGGTCTAGTTGGGTGGGTTTTGGCAGTTGGTTTGGGTCTTACAGTGGGTGGCCTGGGTTATTCAAATGTCAATTCAATGTTTTTTTAGCCGATTTATAGGGTGTTTTCAATTTTGATTCTTTCGGTAAGGTTTTTCACGATTCTGTTCGATGACAGATCGATTTGGCTTCTTCCTTTACTATTGAGCACCAATTCTGATTCTTTTGATAAGGTTTTTCACAATTCTGTTCGATGACATATCGATTTGGCTTCTTCCTTTACTATTGTTTGTTAATTTGGGTCCCGAGCATCCTTGTTTAGTGCTCATATGCCATGTAAAATACCGTTTACACCTTTGATGGTTAATGGCTCCAAAATTTTTGTGCTCCTATTGGAGGAGATGATTGAGAAGGGTATTGAAATGTGAGAAAATTCACAGGTGGGCCAATTGGTTGAGGCGGATAAGTCTGGGGATGGTTGTGAATCTTGTTCTGGAGCTCAAGGGGAAATGTGTAACATTCCAAAATTTGAGATAATTTTAATTTGGTTGTCTTAAATAAATTAAGAATAAGTTGGTTTATTTGAAATTATATTGGATTGAGATGTTAATATTTTAATTTGGTTTAGAAAAATACTTGAATTGGTTGAAAAATGAAAAACTGAAATAATAATAAAAGATTATTATTATCTATTTATAAAATAATAATAATATTATTTATTAATAATAAATTAATAATAGTTTAGAGTTGGTTTGGAAAAAAATAATTCATATTTTTCCTCCTTCAGCTGCACGCCCACCCTCACCCTAACTGCGTAAATTCTTCAATCGCCGACCACCGCATCAATGACGACCGCCGTCAATCCCTTGTCCAATGGTCTAAAGTGCGTGACACCGTGTTGCCAAGTATAGTAGCCGAGTCGTGTACCCAGTCGTGCCACACGTCATTGCCCCAATCCGCGTCGCGAGTCTGCTCCAGTGCGCACCGCGTCGTTTCCTGTTTCATTTGTCGCGCTCTCGCACGAAATCGTCGCACCTAGCCGCGTCATTTCAACTCGCGACGCATGCCTCAGTTCCAGCTTGCGCCGTCTGCTGCTGTATTCCGCTTAGACGCCCCGCCGTAAAGGACAGCGGTCTGCGGCGCCGCGCCTAGCCACGTCACAAACCTTTGGCTCGTAGTCGCTTCATTGATGCGATTGTTTGTAAGATCAAATTATTTATTTTATTTGGGTTTTGGTTTACTCATTAGAAAATAAATTGAAGGTTCCTTTTGAGTACAAAGTAATAGTGTGGTTTAAATGTGTGCCTTATGTTTTATGGTTGTTGTGGGAAGCCTTAGACTATGTGGCACTGAGTACAGGTTTAATAGGGAGTTAACGATCACCTAGTAGGCTCGATGATATGTTTTATGATAAGTTAGTTATCAAGAATCAATGCATAATTGTGTGGTACGCTGACATGACTTGTTTGGTTATGTGATGAATTGTTTAATACTGATTTATGTGGCGATATGTTTATAGTTTGCTATAGAAAACCAAAGGTTGTGTGTCGATATGTCTTTTTTGAATTAAACTTCATATGTGTGCTTATAAATGTTTTGAACCAAGATTAAACCTCGACTAATCTCACGGGAAACTCGTAGAAAATTAATTCCTAGGTAGGTAGCCACCATGGATTGAACCCATGACCTCTTAGTTAGTTATTGACCTTTTTACCACTAGGCCAATCCATGATGGCTGGGATTATGGTAGCTGTTAACTTTATCTATTAGCCATGTTGTACTCCGTTTGTGAGACGGGTTCACAAGTCTGTGTGGTATGTGTCCCGACGATACACTAGGCTGTTTTTGCATGTGTTTCCACAAATTTGCTAGGATGACCCTGGCGTTTGGGCTGTGTGGGCATTCCTACCAAATCGTTAGACTATGTGGCACAAACTATAGGTTTAATGAAAAGTTAACAGTTCACCTAGCTGGCCTAGTAGTGGGTCCTTTACCGGTATTTGTTACTCACCCTTTTCAAGTTTATTTTTCAGATGAGTATGAGGAAACCGACGAGGACTATGTTGACTAACGCATCCGCTGTAGTCTTCATGGTTTTATGTTTTCTAGATTTATGAACAACTTTTAGTTTTCTTTTCTTATGAAAGTTGCATGTTTTACTCAGGGCGCGAACATCAGTAGTTTTACATTGTCTTATTGATTTATTTATTTAGGTTTCTGCATAAAGATAATTTTGATGTTTCTTTTTAATTTCTTAAATAAAATGGTTTTAAATTTTCATGAGCTTGGTTTTAAATTTTCGTTTTTATTAAAGTAGCGACCTCAGATTAAGGTTAAAAATTTGGGGCATTAGAAAAGGATTGTTGGAGATGTGTTTGGATCCTATTGTTGGGTCTGTACTTGTTCATGGGGTGTTAGAAGAGGTCAATAATGAAAGTTTGAGGGAGCAATATGGGTCATTTACTATTCCTTCTCGTCGGAGGTGAGGTACTTTGCCCTTCAGGATGCAGCAGGTTGAGAAGGGTGTGCCTGATTCTAATGCGTTTAGTCAGATGAGAGATGTGGGAGAAGTTTATGCAAATTTATATCTGTGGACGAGTATTTTGTGGCTCGACCGATGGATGTCATTAGTGATGTTGTTTTTCCTATTGGAAAGGTGACAACACCATAACAGTCTAGGGTTTTCTAGGTTAAAACTCCTTAGATAGTCATACTTATGAATTAATTCCTTTATTTTGTAGAAAGTATTGATCTTGAAAAGTAAAGGAGTCAAATAGAACGAAAAGGACTCAAGTTTGAGCTAAACCGAGCGAAAATGGGCCAAATAAGATCTCGATGGTAAAGTTGTAATTTTGAGCTCACTGGCAGCAACTGCGGTGCCACGACATCGTGCCATGACGCCTCAGACCCGAGAGCTCTTAAATTTGATAGCATCGGAGCGCCCAACTCAACCTTGCGATGCCTAACCGTAGCCCTGCACCACTACGAACATTTGAAGTCCGTCAAGTCGCATGCACCAACGCGCCTTTTGCGCCCATCATATTAAATTTTGAAATCCTCTTTTTCTTTTGTAATCCTTATAATTAAACTTCGACATCATATTACCATTAGTAAGGGCACTTTATTCTTGTTAATTCTCTAAAAAAACATCAATAAAATTCTCTCTTTCAATCCAATGAAGATGTCTCTTTTGTTCCAAATTTCTCTTGAAGCTACTTCAAGATCAGTGAAGAACTAAAGGTAACTTCTTGGTAATGGGTTTCTCGTTAATCTCATTTGAGAATTATATTTTTTAATTGCATCAATTTCAATCTTTAATTGAATTTCAATTTTGTTTTTGCACGAGTTCTTGTTTGAATGAATTGATCACTTATGATAGCATGTAACTTTGTTTTATGTATTTGTCCAATTTGAATTCAATTAATTAATCATTTTGAAGATCAAGGCTTTCTGCTTGTTTGTTTGTAGTTCATGTTCTGTTCTATTGTAGTTTATCATTAAGGTTCTATGTATGCGACCATAACCAGGCGACAAGACTATGCATATGCGATAAAAGGTGCAATCTACATAATCTTAATTTGTTGCTTTAAACCTAATGATATGTCTGTTGAGTACAAGTTTTCCTCTCTCTTGTCCAAGTGTAAGAAAAAGAGAGGTTTCTTGGATAAGCCAGAATCGAACATATGGATTTTAAAATAATTAGATATAATACCCACTCCTGTTCTCATGAGGTGTATATTATAGTACATTCAATATTCAAAGTATCAATTTTCTAAACTTACCTTAATGGTGCAGTGTGAAAGGTGATACGGTTTTCAACAATCATGGATGTAATTTAACTAACTTGGCTCTTAGAGTTAGGAAGTAATGAAGGAAGGTTTACAATACTACGACGCAGATGAAAAGAAGAGATAATTCTTTGAGGCAATTTAAATAACAGATTCAACTTCAAATTAAGGTGAGCAACCTCTCGGCGCCTTCGTCACACTTGCTCGTGTTTCAGATGCACTCGCTGAAGTGGATATGTGACCTATATCTAAATCTTTTTTAACGTAATGTTTATATTTTAGCCTTTATTTAAGGCAAGTAGCCTCTCGGTGCATAAATGCCACACACACTCGCATTTCTAATATGTATGATAAGGTTAAGACCGGTGAGTTGACTCATTTCTAAAATTACTTCTACGCTTGTTTAATGAGGTTTTAGCCACTTTCTCTCTCAAGTAGTTAACTCTCAATACTTAATTCATTTTCTCGAATGGAATCGAGTGTTGATTATTGCTCTGATTAAACAAACTAAGCATTACAAACATCTAGTTTTTTCAAAGAAACATTCTACTTCTTATTTTAATCGTAATGTAAGAACCAAATATGCGTGATCAGTAAAGAGATGGGAAGTTGGAACTGAGAGTGCTAATAGAGAATAACAAGCCCTAACTCTACCATTACATGTAACACAATCACTAGAGATATCCTAACACACCACATACTAATTGATTCTGATAGTTGTAGAAACTTTTAAAGAATTAATTATATGTTTGAAGTTATTCAAAAATAATAATAAATAAACTTCCACGTAGGCTAACATCAAATTTAAACAAACATGAACGCCTAAGCCAATTTAAAAGAGCAAAAAGGTAATGATATTCACTGAAGCTTACCAAGAAAAACTTTAAACCTTAATGGCTAGTGTTTGAAAACATCCAAACTAACAGATCTAAAAGTGAGGGTTCGTGAGTTATGTCAAAGTGAGGGAGAATCGTCGAAAGTGAGGTTGTTGTCACCGATTAAAGCCGTTGGAAACCGTTCCCGTCGAATTTGCCTCTAGTCGTGGATCGTCAGTCATCATTATTGGTCGCAGTTGTTTTTGGTGTGGATTTCATGGAAATGAAGAGAAAAAGGTTTGTAGTTGTGGGTCGTCGTCGGTCGTGGGTCATTGTCGGATGTCGTCGTTGTCAATAGTTGTCGCAGCCGTTTTTGGAGTGTATGGTCAGTAGATGTCGTCGTTGTCAATAGTTGTCGCAGCCGTTTTTGGAGTGTATGGTCAGTAGATGTCGTCGTTGTCAGTAGTTCTTGCATGGTCCTGTAACATTTTAAATTTGAGGTAATTTTAAATTAGTAGATGGCTAGGTGGATTTGATGGCTTTCTCTATCCCTCTTTGCACTCTACTTGTTGAAAATTTTATGTTATATACGATTATGTAATTTGATTGATGTAATTAATAAACTTACTATGTTATGTAAAATGCAATGAATGTATGCTCTTGGTTCTTATCTTTACATTGTATATATACGATTTTAGGACTACAAATACAAGTGAAAAACCGGGGCAAAACAGGTACAATAAATATTAATATTTTTTTAAAAAAATTACAAAATTAACTTTGACGTTGAAACAATATCAAGTATAGTGTAAAACTTGACAGTGATAAACCGTCAAGAGTAACGAATTCTTGACAGTAAAAAACGATCAAAATTAAACTTTTCCTTATTCTTGCAGGATTACTTGACAATGAAAATATTTTAAGTAAAGCTTTATTCTTGACAGTGGATAACTGTCAAGTAAACTCTTATTCTTGACAGTTTTGCACTGTCAAGAAAAAAATGCTTATTCATGACACTGGATTACTTGACAGATTTAAAACCATCAAATAATCCCTTATTTGACAGCTTTTCACTGTCAAGTAAACTTTTTTCTGTAGTAGTGGACAGTTGTCAAGTGTCAAAAAACATGTCTTTAATGATGGATACCTATTTGTTTCATATATGTTATTATACCTAATTTTCCTTTAATTTTGCATCAAACACATGTAGAACCATAAATATGAACTTTCATATACAATAATAGAGTTTCTACCGTTTATACAATAAAGTTATAGACAACAAAACTGGTAACCAAACTTTGTTTAAATTATTTACAAATCTAATAATTATAACTAAGTGTTGACACTATAAAAAAAACACACACATATATATATAAATCACTTGCTTGGTGAGACGTTTTCTTGCATTAATGGGCTCGAGGGGAGACCTAGTTAAAAAGTATTCATTTTAGAATTCAACTCAATACATCAATATCCATAAAACATTGCTTTCATAATTTTCAAAGACTACCTACAAAACATACATAGAGAACGTGAATAAACATGTATCCCGAAGCATAGTCACAAAATATAACAACTTATAAATCTAAAAATTTGACAAAAAGTTAAGACTACTATCCTGAAGTATAGTCACAAGAGTCTTAAAACTAAGTTAAAGATACTCTAAAACCATCTCGAAACTAGAGAATAGAAACAAAAAGTTTAAGACTTAAATTAGAAATCACACACATACAAATAAACAGAATAATGTACCTCTTGAAAATCTAAACCAACTTTGAAGGATTATTTTGAATACAAAGAAAGTGCAAAGAAAATTAGCGGAATGATTAAATAGATGAATGGAAATAATATGGCAATTAGAGGAGAAGGAGTTATTATTGCAAAAAAAAAAAATGATACCTACGTTCTTGCTTGTCCAAACAACTTACCACTCACTCCACCAACGCAATCAAATCTTCCAATCAGCTGTTGCAGAAGTGAGAATTTCCTTGGTCGGATGTCATTCTTGTTGGCCTTAGTCTAAATAAATATGCATCATAATCAAAAGAACAATAAAGTATTATAAGAAGTACTTCTCAAATAACTACATATCACTTTTGTGGAAAACAAAAAACAAAAAACCAGTAGCCTTCCACTCCCATGCTTACAAACATATGTTCTAAAAGAGGAAAAAAAAAAAAAAAAAACTGATAAGAAGAACCAACTAAAAACCACCAGATTCGTCCAATCCCATATATGATAAGAAATGGACCATTCGGATAATACAACAAGTAATCAACATGTGAAAAAAACAAATAATTTCTAACACCTTAATTCTGGTTAGCGATCATTAGAGTAAAAGAATAAAAATTAAATAGGAAAACAAACATAAAATAATTCATTAATGAAGGCATCAACATGCTGTCATAATATCAAATTTATGGTGCGAATAGCAATTGCAATACACAACTTACAAATTCCTAGGAACAACAATAAAACAAAATCATTGAAAGATGGCTTCTCTCAATTGAATACCACTGTTGTAAAGTATTTTACATTCCACACTTCAACCAAACTACTTTATTATTAAAATAAAAATGTTATCAAAATTGCAAGAAAAACAATAGATAATTAGATGAAATTGCTCTTCATTTGATTTTCGGCAAGAAACATGTCAGAATTCGTACATATCAGTACAAGTATCCAATGCAAAATAGCCTTACTAAAAGGGCACTCAAAGAATAAAGAATCACAAGCCCTAACTCTACCATTACATGTAACACAATCATTAGAGATATCATAACACACCACATACTAATCGATTATGATAATTTTAGAAAATTTTAAAGAATTAATTATATGTTTGAAGTTATTCAATAATAATATTAAATAACCTTCCTGTAGCATAACATCAAATTTAAACAAATATGAATGTCTAAACAAATTTAAAGAGCAAAAAGATAATGATACTCACTGAAGCGTACTAGTAAAAACTTTAAATCTTAATGGCTAGTGTTTGAAAACATCCAAACTCGTTGATCTGAAAGTGAGAGTTTGTGAGTTATGCCAAAGTGAGGGAGAAACATTGAAAGTGAGGCTGTTGTCGCAGATTAGAGTCGTTGGAAACCGTTCGGGTTGAGGTTGTCGTCAGTCGTGGATCGTCAGTCATTCTCATTGGTCGCAGTCGTTTTTTGTGTGGGTTTCATGGAAATGGAGAGAAAAAGGGTTGGAGTCGTGGGTCACCGTCAGACGTCGTCGTTGCCAGTCGTGGTCGAGCCATTTTTGGAGTGGGTTTCATGGAGATGGAGAGAAAGTGGAGTGAAGAAGGAGAGAAGGGTTTATTCTTGTATGGAGTTGTCGTGGATGGAGGAGAAGAGTAAAGGAATTAGGATTTTATATATTTTTTATTTTTTTAATGAGAAATAAAACGGAAAGTAAAGTTAAAGGGAAAAAATTGGTGGAAAAAGTTGGGGAATGAATTTTGGATAAATTTTAGCAAAAAAAAAAAAAAATTAAAACAATATTACTTCACGGTTAAAACCCGTCAACCAAAAATAATTGAACTTGACAAATAAAAACCATCAAGTATTGAAAAATTTTCAAAAAAGAATCTTCATTTTTTTGCTTTTTATTTATTCTTGATGGTTTTTAACATTACTTGACAGTTCTTCATGAAACTGACAAGTAATGTAAATTTCAAAGTGTCAAGTAAAATATTTTTTTGTTGTAGTGGACCTTTTCAATATCATTGACTTCGTTCTTGTCATTCTTAATTTTCGAAACCAAGAAATCTTTTGCTCCCCTGTTGGCAATACTCAGTTCCATATCATGGACGCAAGTTGTCAACTCTTCAAACGTACAGGTTTTATTTTTTATAAGATGGAGAGAAGCTCCCAGTGCGTCCCATGGATGCACATCTCTTTTAGGGTTTAGGCAGTGAATTTATCTTTTCAATCAAAATTCAGAGCTCTCCATCTGTTTATGTAGTTGATAACTGGCTCTTACTTCCACTGCTTGGTGCTTGTCAGCTCTGATGGGATAAAAGGCCATTGCAGCGGAAGAAACACAGAACGTTCTCAATTTTATTTTGGGAAAATTTAAAATACCATACATTGGAAAAACTTTTACTGAGGCTAAACATGCTTTTAGATAAAATTACAGAGAAGAAAAACTTACTTTAGGTGCAGTCTCTCAAATCTACAAAACTCCTAATTGTAGACACCTCCGGTTGGAGCCTCTCCTATCCTCTGAGTAATTAGGGAATTGGCTTGTGGGAACCAATTTGAAAATTTTGGGAATTTTGGAGAGTAGTAGAGAGATACCTTTTCTTCTCTTCTTCTGCAGACTCCCTGCAAAATCTAGGTTATCTTTTACCAAAAGTTCTTCCCCTTCTTTAGGATGAAGAAGGGGAGGTTAGAGAGAAACTGGGAAAACGTGGGAGCATCCGACATTTCCCAAAAATAACTCCCAATGGGAGTTATTTAATTTAAATTTAATTTTAATTAAAATAAAATAAAATAAAATAAAATAATT
>JBBPDJ010037067.1:0-11653 GCA_037974625.1 Cucumis cinereus
ATTTAATTTAATTGATTAATTTGTTAATTAATATTAATTTAATTTAATTTTAATTAAATTAAAATTAAATAACTCCCCTGTGGGAGTTATTTGTTTGGGAACGTGGGATGATCCCACGTTTTCCCAAATATCTCTCTAACCTTTCCTTCTTCATCATAAAGAAGGGGAGTAGCAGAATGAGTTCTGCGTAAGTTTTTTTTTTTTTTGGGTAACCTACGAATTGCAGAAAGTCTGCAGCGAAAAAAAATCTCTCTCTACTATTCTTCAAAAATTCCCAAAAGTTTTTTTTTTTAAATTGGTTCCCACAAGCCAAACCTCATTTACTCAGAGGATAGGAGACTTTCCAATTGGTGGTGGCTACAATTTAGAGTTTAGTAGAATTCAGAGACTGCAACCAAAGTGAGTTTTTTTCTGTAATTTTATTGACAAAAAGCATGCTTAGCCTATTTAATTCAGTAAACTGTTTCTGTATTTTTTCCAATGTATGGTATTTTAAATTTTTCCAAAATAAAATTGAGATGATTCTGTATTTCTTTCGCTGCAATGAGTTTTTATCCCATCAATTATGCCTTCTCAAAAGGAAAGCAAACAGTGTAGGCAGGACGTAGAAGGGATGCGAGATCCTACCCAAGCTCAATTTGAAGGGGAATCTAGTACCCCTAAAGAACAAGCAGATTTAGAGAGCCATATTTTTTCGCGATTGGCGCAGTGATTGACTGAATCACTTGGATCATTATCCCACGATCCAGAGAGGAAATATAGTATTGAACGGCTCAAAGCTTTGGGAGCTACAGTATTTGTGGGCTTGACTGACCCAGCAGATGCAGAAGCTTGGCTGAATCTGTTGGAGAAATGTTTTAGTGTTATGGACTGCCCAAATGAGAGAAAGGTTAGATTGGCAACGTTGTTGTTGCAAAAAGAAGCGGAAGGCTAGTGGAGATCCATGGAATCACGACAAAGGGATACCAGTTCCATGAGCTGGGAAACCTTCAGAAGGATTTTTGAAGATAAGTACTATCCTAGTACTTACTGTGAAGCAAAGAGGGATGAATTCCTCAGATTAGTACAAGGTGCACTGTCAGTTGCAGAATATGAGAGAAAGTATACCGAGTTGTCCCGGTATACTCATACTATTGTACCATCAGAGACTGATAAGTGTCGACAGTTTGAGAAAAGACTGAGGATGGACATCCGAACATCAGTGACTTTTATAGTCAAGTGGGCAGACTTTTCATAGCTCGTTGAGACAGCGATGCGAGTAGAGCAGAGCCTGAGTGAGGGCATGCAAGACATGAGACCTAGTCGGACTGCTTCTACAACTAGTAGTTTCCATGGACGAGACCAGCGGAGATTTACTCCAGAAGTGTCTCGAAAAAGAGAGATTTTAAATCTCATTTTCCTAGTCAGTCTTTTAGGAGAGATAGCTTAGGGAGTGCTTCCCAGAAGACCCTCAGTCGATCATCAGGAAAGAGGTCAGGACAGGGATCTGTCAGTAGCCCTGTTGACAGAAGCCTATGCAGCAGTGGTCGCAAAGCGCACAGGGGACCGTGTATAGCAGGAGAAGGTATTTATTTCTACTGCAAACAATCCGGTCATTTCAAGAGAAAATGTCCACAGCTGCAGGCAGGAACTCAGGGAGGGCATCAGGCCCCAGCACAACAATTCAGTCACTAGAGAAATACGGGGGTTGGTGGCAGTAGTTCCAGTGGTGCTAAGCAAAAAGGGGTTGAAAGACAACCTCGACAGTAGGGAAAGATATTTGCGATGACTCAACAGGAAGCGGACAACGTGCCAGATGTGATTACTGGTACGTTACTTGTCTGCAATTTACCTGCACATGTACTGTTTGATCCTGGAGCTACACATTCTTTTGTATCTATATTGTTTGTAAGTAAATTGAATAAGATGATAGAGTCACTGCCAGATGACCTAGTTATTTATACACCTATCGGTGTTGGAGTGTTGGTCAGTGATGTGATTAGAGACTGTGAGATCATAGTAGAAGGTGTCCGTTTATCTGCAGATCTGATACCTCTTGATTTGCAAGAGTTAGATGTAATTTTGGGCATGGATTTTCTTTATTCCAACCATGCTACCATGGATTGCCATAAAAAGGAAGTGACTTTCCGAAGACAAGGAACAACAAAGGTAAATTTCAGAGGGAAACGAAAAGTTATTCCTACATGTCTAATTTTAGTGATGAAAGCTACGAAGATGATCAGGAAAGGTTGTATGGCATATCTAGCACACGTAGTTGAGTTAAAGAAAGAGGAGCTGAAACCTTCGGACGTCGTCCCAGTAGTAAGAGAGTTTGCAGATGTGTTTCTAGATGATCTATCAAGACTACCACCTGATAGAGAGATTGAGTTCAGTATTGCTTTATTACCTGGGACAGCGCCAATTTCACAGACACCACACAAAATGGCACTACGTGAACTAAAAGAGTTAAAAACTCAGCTACAAGTGTTAGTGGATAAGGGATACATTAGACCTAGTGTATCACCTTGGGGAATTCCAGTATTGTTTATAAAGAAGAAAGATGAAACACTGTGATTATGCATAGATTACAGTCAGTGGAATAAGGTTACAATACATAACAAGTATCCTTTACCACGTATCGATGACCTATTTGATCAGTTAAGAGGTGCATCAGTTGAAGGTAAAAGAGTTAGATATTCCCAAGACAGCATTTAGGACCACGTATGGGCATTATGAGTTCAGAGTAATGTCTTTTGGTTTGACGAATGCTCCAGCGGTATTTATGGATTTTATGAACAGGATAATCCACGAATATCTAGACCAGTTTGTTATAGTGTTCATCGATGATATTCTAATATATTCGAAAGACAGAGGTGCACATGAGTACCATCTGAGAACAGTATTGCAGACATTGCGAGATAAGCAGTTGTATGCCAAGTTCAGTAAATGCGAGTTCTGGCTTGACCGCGTAATGTTTCTTGAGCATGTTGTGTAAGCAGATGGTATTAGTGTTGACCCTCAGAAAACGGAAGCTATTGTTAAGTGGGAGAAACCGACCAATGCTCCAGAGGTACGCAGTTTCCTTGGTTTGGCAGGATACTAAAGAAGGTTTTTGGAAGATTTCTTTCGAATAGCGTTACCTTTGACTTCTTTGACCAAGAAGAATGCGAAATTTGAGTGGTCAGAGAAATGTGATCAGAGTTTTCAGGAATTGAAAAAGAGATTGATAACGGCACCAGTATTGATTCTTCCAATGTCAGGCAAAAATTTTGATATTTATTGTGATGCATCCAGACAAGGACTAGGTTGTGTGTTGATGCAAGAAGGAAAGGTGATTACATATGCTTCTAGACAGTTGAAGAAGCATGAATGCAATTACCCTACTCACGACTTAGAGCTAGCAGCACTAGTCTTAGCGTTGAAGATCTGGAGACCTTATTTATTTGGTGAGAGCTGTCATATATTTACTGATCACAAGAGTTTGAAATATATCTTTAATCAGAAAGAGTTGAATATGAGGCAAACAAGATGGCTTTAGTTGATCAAAGATTATGACTGTTCTATTGAGTACCAGCCAAGCAAAACGAATGTTGTTGTAGATGCGCTCAGTAGAAAGTCCAGACTTCCTAAGGATGTTTTGTGTGGTATTCGAGTGAAATTGCTGAATGAGTTGAGGAATTCTAGAGCAGCAGTAGCAGTGGAGAGATCAAGGAGTTTGTTTGCTTAATTTTAGATGAGATTGTTAAAAGACAGGCTGAGGATAATGTATTGCTGAAACTATTTGAGAAATCTCAGCAGAATAGTAGAGCAGAGTTTGAGCAAAGAGTCAATGGCACGATCATGAAACAGGGAAGGTTATGTGTTCCCAAACCTAAAGATCTCAAAGATAATATTTTAGAAGAAGCTCACAACTCAGCTTATGCTATGCATCCAAGTAGTACCAAGATGTACAAGACTTTGAAAAAGACTTATTGGTGGCCTGGTATGAAGAGAAAAGTGGCAGAATATGTTGGTAGATGTCTGGTCTGTCAACAAGTTAAACCAGTGAGACAGAGGCCAGAAGTACTTTTGCAACCACTTCCGATACCTGAATGGAAATGGGAGCATATTACGATAGATTTCGTGTTTGGATTACCACGTACTTCTAGTGGATACAATGGTATTTGGGTTATTATTGATAGACTCACGAAGACAGCACAGTTTATTCAGATCAGAGCTACATTTAAGCTAGATTACCTAGCTAAGTTTCACGTGGACAGGGTCGTGAGTTAGTATGGAGTGCCAGTGTCCATTGTGTCAGATAGAGATCCGATGTTTACATCTAAGTTCTGGCCTAGTTTGCAGAAGGCTATGGGTACGAAGCTAAGGTTCAGTACAGCTTTTCATCCGCAGACAGATGGGTAGTTAGAGAGGACTATACAAACGCTCGAGGACATGTTGAGAGCGTGTGTTCTACAGTTTAGTACTAATTGGGACACTCACATATCATTGATGGAGTTTGCATATAATAACAATTATCATTCTAGTATTGGGATGGCACCATACGTGGCACTGTATGGTAAACCTTGCAGAACTCTAGTATGTTGGAATGAGGTAGGTGAAAGGAAATTAGTTAGCCCTGATTTAGTTTAGATGACGACATATACTGTGAAATTGATTAGGAAGAATCTAAAGACTGCCCAGGACAGACAGAAAAGCTATGCTGACGTTAGGCGGAAGGATCTAGTGATTGAAGATCGTGACAGGGTATTTTTGAAACTATCTCCATGGAAAGGCGTTCTTCGATTTGGACGGAAAGGTAAATTAAGTCCCAGGTATATTCGACCCTACCAGATTACAGGAAGAGTAGGACCAGTAGCCTATCGACTTGAGTTGTTTACAGAACTTGAAAGGATTCATGATGTTTTCCATGTGTCGATGCTGAGGAAGTATGTACAGGATCCATCACATGTGTTGCCAGAGCAACCAGTGGAGTTACAAGAGTATTTATCGTACGACGAAGTGCCAGTCAGGATTCTGGATAGGAAAGAGCGAGTATTGAGAAACAAGACAATTTCGCTCGTGAAAGTTCTTTGGAGGAATCACGAAGTGGAAGAGGCAACATGGGAAACAGAAGAACAAATTAGGAGAAAATATTCGTCTTTTCTTGAATAGCTATTTTCTTAATTTCGGGGACGAAATTTTCAAAATGGGGTGATAGTTGTAATACCCGACTTTTTATTTATAAGTTGTTTCTTGTAAAAGTATTATTAAAATATTGATGAGTATTTTAGTAATTTTTTATATTGGTAATTAAGTAATTTTGTTTAAGAATTGGTCAAAAGTTAATTTTGGAGTTTTGTTTAAAAATAATAAAATAATGTTTTAATAAAAGAAAAAGAAAAGGAAAAGGAAAAAGAATAATTAATTAATTAATTATTTATTTATTTATTTATTAATTTAGTTTGTATTTATCATTTTATTTTAAAAAAAAAAAAAGAGAAAAATTGATATTTGTTAAAGAGTGTGTCAAAAGATACAATGAGAATAGAGTGGAAATTAGGAAATCATCAATTGGATGAAGTAGAGGTGGGAAGTATTATTTATTTTTTTTATTTTTTTGTTGAGTTGAAGAGAAAATTGAAGAAAAAGGGAAAAGAAAACCGAGAGGAAGAGAAGAGAAAAACTGAGCAAATTACTTTCGAGCACCTTGAGAAAAAGTGTCAAATTGAAGTCAATTCTTAACCAATTTGGACGACTTTTGTGTCTGAATTGTGTAGAAAAGAGAGAGGAAGCTGATGGAAAGCTCAATTTGAAGAGATTTGGCCGAAGAGACCACTTAATTTGAAGAAAAAAAGCACGAGCTGCTGGAAAATACGAAAAACGGACCCGAAACTTTGAAAATTAAATCTTCGTCTACAGGCTGAATTAAGATCTAATTTTTGGAGGTAAGCTAGATTATTAATTCATTTAAAGTTCTGTAAAAGTAATTGAGTTAGTTTGATCTGTGTGGTAAGAAATCGAAGTTTCAATTCTCGTATTTAAGCTCGCCGAAAACTGAGTAATGTGACTTCTAGAGGAAAATTCGAGCTATCCACGAGAAGTTTGAAGCTAATTTTTATTTGAGGTAAGCAAATAGACTCATGTAGAAATCGTTTGACAAGTATTAGTAGATTGAGAGAATTGCCTCGCCAAAGTTGTGTTAATGCAGTGGCCGAAAAATTGGAAGTTTAAATTGAATATTCTGTGAAGAAGATTATTTTTTTTATTTTATTTTATTAATAATAATAAAAATAATAATAATAATAATAATAATAATAATAATAACGATCATCTTCTCTGACCCAACTTCGACGAGGCAATTCTCTTAATCTACTAATAATTAGAGGCTCTAATTATGGCAAACGATTTCTACATGAGTCTATTTTCTTACCTAAAAAATTTAGCTTCAAAATTGCCTTTAGAAGTCACCTTGCTTAGTTTTTCGACGAGCTTAAATCCGAGAATTGAAACTTTGAGTTTCTCGTAGACAGACAAAATTAACTCAATTCATTTTACAGAACTTTAAATGAACTAATAATCTAGCTTACCTCCAAAAATTAGATCTTAATTCGGCCTGTAGACGAAGAATTTAATTTTCAAAGTTTCAGGTTCGTTTTTTGCATTTTCCAGCAGCCCGAGCTCTGTTTTTTTTCAAATTCAGTGGCCTCTTCGGCCAAATTTCTCCAAATTGAGCTGTGCATCAGCTTCCGCTCTTTTCTACACAATTTAGACACAAATTTTGTCCAAATTAGTTGAGAATTGACTTCAATTTCACACTTTTTCTCAAAGTGTGCAAACTTTCAAACCCAAACAAAATTCTCTCTCTCTCTCTCCTCTCTCTCTCTCTCTTGGGTTTCCTTTTTTTTCTTCAATTTTCTTTCTTCTCTTCATCTTCATCATTAACTCAACTTACCCAAAAAACAAATACCACCTTCTTTTCATCCAATTGGATGAATTGAAGGATTGATTTTAAAAAAAAAACATATTTCCTTTTTCTTTAAGCTTTGGCACACAATTTAAAAAAATTCAATTTTCCTTTTTTTTTTCTTTAAACTAAAAGATAAATTCAAAATAAATAATAAATAATTTGTTAAATAATTTTCTTTTCTTTTTCTTTCTTTTCTTAAAATATTATTTTATTTATTTTTAAACAAAACTACAAAATTAATTTTTTACCAAATTACCACTTTACCCTTGATGTAATTTAATTTTTAAACAAAATTACTAAAATACCCTTTTCAAAAATTTACTAAAATATTCTTCAATTATTTTATTACTACTTTTACAACAAACAACTTAAATCAAAAGTCGTGTATTACAACTATCACCCCCTTTTGAAAATTTCGTCCTCGAAATTAAGAAAATAACTATTCAAGTAAAGACGAATACTTTCTCCTGATCTGTTCTTTTGTTTTCCATGTCGCCTCTTCTACCTCGTTATTCATCCAAAGAACTTTCATGAGCGTAATTGTTTTGTTTCTCAATACTTGCTCTTTCCTATCCAGAACCCTGACTGGCACTTTCTCGTACGATAAGTTCTCTTGTAACTCCACTGGTTACTCTGGCAACACATGTGATGAATCCTGTACATACTTTCTTAGCATCGACACATGGAAAACATCATTAATCCTTGAAAGTTGCGTAGGCAACTCAAGTCGATAGGCTAGTAGTCCTACTCTTCCTATAATCTGAAAGGGTCCAATATACCTAGGACTTAATTTACCTTTCCGTCCAAAACAAAGAACGCCTTTCCATGGAGATAGTTTCAGAAATATCCGATCACAGACTTCAAACTCTAGGTCCTTCCGCCTAACGTCAGTGTAGCTTTTCTGTCTGCCCTGGGTAGTCTCTAGATTCTCTCTGATCAATTTTACTGTATGTATCGTGATCTGAACAAACTCAGGGCCAACTAATTTTTGTTCGCCTACCTCATTCCAACATACTGGAGTTTTGCAAGGTATACCATACAGTGCTTCGTATGGTGCTATCGCAATACTAGAATGATAACTGTTATTATATGCAAACTTCATCAATGATGGGTGAGTGTTCCAATTACCACTAAACTATAGGACACACGCTCTCAACATATCCTCGATCGTCTGTATAGTTCTTTCTGACTGGCCATCCGTTTGTGGATGAAAAGCTGTACTGAACCTTAGCTTTGTACCCATAGCCTTCTGCAAAGTAGGCCAGAACTTAGATGTAAACCTCAGATCTCTATCCGACACAATGGACACTGGCACTCCATACTGACTCACAATTCTGTGCACATATAGCTTAGCTAGCTAATCTAGCGTAAATGTAGCTCTGATATGAATAAACTGTGCTGTCTTCGTTTGTCTATCAATAATAATCCAAATACAATCATATCCACTGGAAGTACGTGATAATCCAAACAAGAAATCCATCGTAATATGCTCCCATTTCCATTCAGGTATCGGAAGTGGTTGCAAAAGTCCTCCTGGCCTTTGTCTCATTGGTTTAACTTGTTGACAGACCAGACATCTATCAACATATTCTGCCACTTCTCTCTTCATACCAGGCTACCAATAAGTCTTCTTCAAAGTCATGTACATCTTGGTGCTACCTGGATGCATGGCATAAGCTGAGCTGTGAGCTTGTTCTAAAATATTATCTTTTAGCTCTTTCAGATTGGAAACACATAACCTTCTATGTTTCATGATCGTGCCGTCAGCTCTTTGCTCAAACTCTGCTCTGCTATTCTGATGAGATTTCTCAAACAGTTTCTGCAATACATTATCCTCAGCCTGTCTTTTCACAATCTCATCTGTCAATGAAGATCGAACCTGAAACTGAGCAAACAAACTTCATGATCTCTCCACTACTACTGTTGCTCTAGAATTCCTTAACTCATTCAGCATTTTCACTCGAATACCACACAGTACATCCTTAGGAAGTCTGGACTTCCTACTGAGCGCATCTGCGACAACATTCACTTTACCTTGATGGTACTCAATCTAGCAGTCATAATCTTTGATCAACTCAAGTAATCTTCTCTGTCTCATATTCAACTCTTTCTGATCAAAGATATATTTCAAACTCATGTGATCAGTAAATATATGGCACCTCTCCCCAAATAAATAATGTCTCCAGATCTTCAACGCTAAGACTACTGCTGCTAGCTCTAAGTCATGGGTAGAGTAATTGCATTCATGGTTCTTCAGCTGTCTAGAAGCATATGCAATTACCTTTCCTTCTTGCATCAACACACAGCCTAGTCCTTGTCTGGATGCATCACAATAAATATCAAAATCTTTACCTGACATTGGAAGAATCAACACTGGTGCCGTTATCAATCTCTTTTTCAATTCCTGAAAACTCTAATAACATTTCTCTGACCACTCAAATCTCGCGTTCTTCTTGGTCAAAGAAGTCAAAGGTAATACTATTTGTGACAAATCTTCCACAAACCTTCTGTAGTATCTTGCTAAACCAAGGATACTACATACCTCTGTAGCATTGGTCGATCCCTCCCACTTAACAATAACTTCCATTTTCTAAGGGTCAACACTAATACCATCTGCTGACACAACATGCCCAAGAAACATTACGCGATCAAACAAGAACTCGCATTTACTAAACTTGGCATACAACTGCTTATCTCGCAACGTCTGCAACACTGTTCTCAGATGGTACTCATGTGCACCTCTGTCTTTCGAATATATCATAATATCATCGATGAACACTATAACAAACTGGTCTAGATATTCGTGGAATATCCTGTTCATCAAATCCATAAATACTGCTTGAGCATTCGTCAAACCAAACGACATTACTCTGAACTCATAATGCACATACCTGGTCCTGAATGCTGTCTTGGGAATATCTGACTCTTTAACTTTCAACTAATGATATTCTAATCTCAAATCAATCTTGGAGAACACTGACGCACCTCTTAACTGATCAAATAGGTCATCGATACATGGTAAAGAATACTTGTTAGGTATCGTAACCTTATTCAACTGCCTGTAATATATGCATAATCGTAGTATTCCATCTTTCTTCTTTACGAACAACACTGGTGTAATACCCGACTTTTTCTTTGTATTTAAGTTGTTGCAAATTTATTAATAAAATATCAGAGGGTATTTTAGTAATTTTGATAAAGGATATTTTAGTAATTTTGTTTAAGAATTAAAAAAAATCAAATTAATTAATTAAAATTAATTTTGTAGTTTTGTTAAAAATAAATAAAATATTGTTGATAAAAAAAAAGAATAGAAAAAAGAAAATGGAAAAAGATATTTATTTATTTAATTATTTTGTATTTATCATTTATTTAAAAAAAAAAAGAAATTGGGAATTGTTTTTTTTAAATTGTGTGCCAAGAAGGATAAGGAAGAGATTTGATGAAAATTGGATGAGAATTAGGTGATTTTTAACCTTAAAAACACTTTAACTGATTCTGGAATGAAAAGAAGAGAGAATTGGAAGGGAAATTGAAGAAGAAGGCCGAGAGAGAGAGAGTTTGAAGAAGGAAAATTCTGGGCAAATTTGTTCTTGAGTGTTGTGGGAAGAATAAAGAAATTGAGCTCGATTCTTGGCCAAATTAAGCAAAATTTGTGTCTAAATTGCTTAGAAAAGAGAGAGGAAGCTGAAGCACAGCTCAATTTGAAGAAATTTGGCCGAAGAGACCACTGAATTTGAAGGAAAAGAGTTCGGGTTGCTGGAAATTGCAAAAAAATGGACCCGAAACTTTGAAAATCAAATTCTCCGTCTACAGGCCGAGTTAAGATCTAATTTTTGGAGGTAATCTAGATTATTAGTACATTTAGACTTCTGTAAAAGGAATTGAGTTAATTTGGTTTTTGTAGGGAGAAATCGAAGCTGCAATTTTCTGTTTTAAGCTCGTCGGAAAACTGCGCAACGTGACTTCCAGAGGCAAATTTGAGCTATCCACGAGAAGTTTGAAGCTAATGTTTTGAGGCAAGAAAATAGACTCGTGTAGAAATCATTTCGAATAGGTTAGAGCTTCTAATTGTTAGTAGATTGAGAGAATTGTCTCGCCGAAGTTGGGTCAACATTGCTGCCGGAAAGTTGGCAATTTAAAAGAAAATTGTTAGTGTAATATGAGAAGAAGAAGAAGAAGGAATTTATTATTATTATTATTATTATTATTATTATTACTATTATTATTATTATTATTATTATTAGTTTAAAAAGAAAAATTAAGGAAAATTCGATTTTTCTCGATTTTCGTGCCAAGTGACATAAGAGTCGATTCTGAATTTATTTTCAGGAGATTTGGAGATCAAAAAATTTACGAGTCAGGGATAGCCCATCAAGTTTTTGAGTGATAGTATTATTTTAATATTTAATATTAAAATAATTACCGAAATGCACATTTTTCGAGAATTTGCAAAAATTTTAGAAAATTTCAGAAAAATCATGTTGTTCATATTTTTCGATGTACTTTCGCATGGTAACTTGTTTGAAGCATGATTTATTTATTTTAAGGCATTTCTGGTAGTTTTGATTATAATAATATTTTATTGACACGTTTTACGAGGCAATGCCTATTTACGAAATAAGCATGTTTTTAATATGTTAGGCCATGTTTATGTTTACTGAGATGATTTTTATGATTTTCATAACTGTTTGAGCATGTTTTGACTGCTATAGGGCCTATGCA
>JBBPDJ010037068.1:0-11653 GCA_037974625.1 Cucumis cinereus
TAAACTGGGATAAACGTGCAAGGCCTTAAAGCACGACCCTTTTAGAACTACACTTGAATAATGCTGTGTGTAAGATGCTGTTAGAGCTAGAGTTAAAAACTAAGAGTTACTCTATCATATTCTAAATCGTCTACACTACGTAAAGGTTCAAGTCGATAGACACCTTTGCTTATGCACAGTATAATATGGATTGATAATGCTCGATGCAAAATATTTATTTTAAATAAATTTTAAATGGGGACTGTTGTTAGAAATTTTTTCCAAGCGGGGGATTGTTGATGGAAAAAATTAAATAAAAGAAAAGGTCTGCGTACGACGCTAGCTGAGGAGGAGGCGCGATCAAAGTGGAGGAGGGAAGACCACGTGGGCGCGCGTGAGTCAGCGTGCGTGTGGCGCGTGGGGGCGCGTGGGGGCGTGGGAACAGGCGGTTAGCTTGGCAGTTCCACGTGCATCCCTTTTTTCGCCTTGGTCAGCGTGCACAGATGACTTTCTCTCTCTAATTATAGCCCTCCTTACACCTATATAAACCCCCCTTCTCTTTTCATTCTTCATCAACTCAATTCCCACTACACTCCCTCTCCCATACGTTTTTTCATACTTCTTCCTTCAAGAAAAATTATTTTCAATTTCAGTTTTATTTATTTAAATTACTTTGTCCTCCGAGCATTTGTCTTTCCAATAAAGTGTCAGTTTTCGGTTGGTCTCTGTGCAATCCCGATCGAAGTTCAGGCTGTTTTATCCTGGGGACGCCGTGGCAAGATTATACTGTTTGTACAACCGAGCAGAGCCGCGAAACGTTTTAAAGAGAGCGAGATCCGCGACTCAGCCAACTACACTAATTTGTTTTTGTTTTGCAGCTACTTAATTTTCTTCTGTTCAATTTTCCACCGACGGTATTTTTTCCAACAGTCTTTTTTTTAAAAGAAAGAGAACGAGGGATGATGTTTAGTAAAAAATATTTTTAAAAATTAATAGAAATTTATTATGGTGGATTTGTCTTTAGATTTCGTTGAATTTGAATTTTATGTTTATATGTATAAATGGTTAGAATAAATATATTGTATGAAAGTTAAATTAACATGCTAGCATAAGAGAATAAAACTATAACACTCTAGATTTCATGAATTTTGAGAATTAAGCTTCGAAAATTGAAAAAAAATAGGATTTATGAACACTTACTTTTGAAGTTCAAAATTCTCCCTCAATTCTGGATGAAATTGGATGAAATCAAGTTGTGAACAACCACAAGAGTTTTCTCTACGATCCTCAAGCCTTAGAACTTGATTGTAGAATCATGAAGATGACCAATTTTGTGAGTTCTCGAGACAAATAAGTTTATAAACACTTGATGATTTTCACCAACAAGATTCAACATCCTATAACACCATTAAATTGTGTTACATGCAAATCATATTTCCATAATAATTTGACACTTATCAATCAATTAGATAGTGGATTAGGTGAAAGAAAGCTTGATGAACAACACCATAAAGCATATAGCTTATTCATCAACAATGGGATAACTCCACTTATTGTGGAATTATTCAATAACCCATGGTCAAAGTCAACATTTGCCTCTCAATGGGCAAAATTCAACATTTTGATTTTTGAATTTTGACAAAAAATCAAAATTTCTCTTTTGCACTTTGATTAATTTAATTTAATTAATTAAATAACTAATTAAATTTTTTTAATTAAACAAATTTCACTTAATCCCAATCAATCCTATTAACCTAATTCGAATTTCTATTCGAATTCGATCACTCTATTTGACCAAGAGTTTATATCTATAACGAGCTAGTAGAGGGACCTAATGGGCATACAGATCATGAGCTCCAACGATTTGAGATTAACTGGCTAAACTTTTTTAATCGAGTTAATCAATATTCGTTAACTAATCAGGATTGTCTACTATAGCCTATAGCTATACTATCATCACTGTAGATATATCTGCGGCCACATATTATAACCATAATTAGTAAGTCAACATTTCACAGGTTGTTCATAATTTTGGCTGGGTCAATTTACAGTTTTACCCCCGAGATTAGATCTTGTTCCTTAAGTCTCAACTGATCCTCTAATGAACAATCACTGCTACAAAAAGGACTTTTCTTGACACTTTTAATTTTACAACAAAACCGTCAAGTAATATTGAAAACCATCAAGAAGAAACAAAATGAGGAATAATGAAGAATTTTTTGGAAATTTATCATAATACTTGATTGTTTTTAACCGTCAAGTGTAGTTTTTTTTCTTGACGGATTTTATCCGTCAAGAATAGGGTTCAACTAAAAAAACACGTTGAAATTTTTTATTCGTCCGTGCGCCTCCATAAAAAAATTACCCCTAAAATTTTTCCACATTTTCGTCGCTGGAAAAATCGCCCAAACCTTCATCTCACTTCTCTCAAACCCTTCATTTAAAGTCGCCGTTGACGAAGAAATTTTCACTATCAACTCGTGAAGAACACCATCGAACACTATGAAGAACATTGTGAATGGCGTGAAGAACACCATGAAGAACATCGTGAAGAACATCATGAACGATGTGAAGAACACCTACCCACTGAAGAACACCATCACTCCACGCGAACAACGCCCTCTACTCCCAAACGTCGACCTCTGTTGGCTGCTTCCAGATCTCGATTTCACTATTAAGTGGCCAAGCGCTAAACCAATGCAAGCCTTTAAAGGTAAATATCCAATCTCTACTTGAAGCCGTGGTTTGGTCTTGTGTTGTATATTACACCGTTGGTTTTGCTCCAAGCACTGGAAGGTATTTGTATATCACATCCCTTACTTTTAATTATTTCAGAATAATTCGCTACAAATATTGTCACTAACTTTATATTGAAATGATGATTAAAATTTTTAGGTTCTTTCAATTCATGTTACTGCTCTTTTCTGTTCATCAAATAGCATTGGGACTATTTCGTATGATGACATCCATAACAAGGGATCTAGTAGTTGCCAATATATTTGTTTGAAAATAATTAAACTATTGGATACAACATTTTTCACTCACTAAGTATCCCTAGTAGCAACTATTGGTATTGGTTAGGTGTTGGTGTCTTATTCCTTTATGCATTCCTTTTCAATGTTGTCCTAATTTTGTTGTCTTAATTTCATTATTTACAGCTTTAAGAAAAGACCAAACTATAATCCCACTTGAAGATGCCAACTTTGCTGAAATTAATGGTAACACATAATTTCAATACAAATTCCTCATGAGAATTGGCTAACATACTAGTTTTGGATATGAATGAATGAAAGAAGTATTAATTGACATTCTTGAAGAGATGTCTTATTTCAATTTTGTGTCATTTACAGAATTCAAATTTCACTCTTATACACAACTAGCATAAAAGGAAAGTTTGTGAGGTTGATTTGGAAACAACTCATATCCTTGAATTTAACCCTTCATTGATGTGTGTTGCTAGCTAGAAATTTAAATGGTGAGGTTTCAATTGATATTCTCTAAGATAGTGTTTGCTGTTATGACTGGCCAAATTTTTGCCTTAGATTACTGCTGATTTCACACTACTATTGAAAGAATTTCTGATGTATCTTTGTTTAGTTTAGTTCATATGTTTATTAGTGTTAATGTTACATGTCATTACATTTGAGTGTTAGATATCTGGATTGTTTTAATCTTGAATTTGAGATCTTGAAACCTGTAAAATGATCATTGAGTAGACAACCAATTTAGAATGGCTAGCCGGCGATGCCTTTTTTAACTCTGGTCTAAGTACCAAAATGTTTAGGAAATGGCAAGTGGGAGTGTTCCCTTTGGGTGAAGACGATTTTGAACTCAAGAGATTTTTGAATAAATTATGGAGTACTTCATTTTCCTGAACAAATGTTAATGGAGTGCTTCATTTGTGCCAATTGGCATCCATCTCTTCAGGGTAGAGTTAGTGTAGCTGATATAATTGGCTTTAATGGCTCAGAGTCTACATCTAAAAATCTGAAGGTATTTTTTTGCTTTCTACCCTCATAACTACCTGAAATCTAATTTTTCTTTTCAAAATCTGTTTTAAAAGCAAGGATTAAGGCTGAAGTATATCTTTATTATGCAGGTCATCTGAATTCATAGGACAGTTTCATTGATCTTGTAAATGTCCTTAAGCATGAAATTTGTGACGGGCAACTCAGCTTTAGGGGAAAAATAGTGTAACACCCTGAATTTTCAACCTTAACCCAAGGTCATTACTTAAGTAAAAATCATTAAATTCATTTTAAAAGACGAAGACAAAACAAACAAATACTTTAATTTAATCCAAATAAAATAATAAATAAATAATAGAAAAGATAGAAAAAGAACCTAGACGGGATCCCTAAAATAGTTTTCTAACCAAAATCGTTACAAATAAAATAAAGACAACAAAAGTTTAATCATAAAGAAAACAAATGCCCAAAAACCGTAAGCGGAAGCAAAATAGGTCTATTGGTCCCTCCTGATATGACTGGCTAGTCGACGGTTGCCACACAGGCTGGTGACTGGCTAGTCAGAATCAAGTCATCCGTACAACTTGAAAATTGACTTATCGTTTTCCACCAAGTACAAACTCATTAAGTGAGTTAACAGAAACCGTATCCAATTAAATCCATTACAAGCATTATGATCATAATAATCCAAACATGTCTCAAGCAACAGATAACACAGGTAAGCGGTAAAACAAAACATGCATAATCCAAACAGATTTATAAACCAGATACCCCGAGACCAACCCCTAAATCAGGCACATAAACCATCTTAACACCTTATACGCCAAAAGCGTAGATTCGGTAGAAGTAATCCTTACCTCAAATTTTAGAGTTTTCCTTACTCGAACTAGCCTCCAAATGACCCAACGAGGATGAACTAAGGGGGTCGTACCACAACAACTTCAATTAAACCTTCAAGTTGATCCTTCATTAATAACGACACTAAATTAATTCAAGTAATATCCTTAATTAAAACTCAATTAGCACTTTAAAACTCAACTTGGTTTCTTTCCAAGTCTTACCAACAAACCCAAAAAGTGCAGTGGTAGCAGAGACGAAAAACGACAGAACACGGCTCGACTCGGCTCGACTTGTTGGGGAGCAGATTCGGTGCAGCGCACGTTGCAGTTGGCGTGGCTTGCTGACCTGGGCGCGTAGAGCTTCCTCGGATGGAGATGGCATGCTGTGCGGCTGAGACGACGATACCACGCGGCGCGGGAGGAGAAGGCGTCGGCTTCCCAGATCTGGTGGCGCGCGGGCAGCGTCGTCTGGCAGAGCGACGCGTGCTCAGTGAGGGTGCGATGAGAGATGGCGGTTGCGAGGGGCTTGTGCGGCTTGGTGTCCTTCACGACGCGCGGAGATGGGACTCGACTCTCCAGATCTGACGATGCGAGGAGAGCGGGTGGGCGCGACTACGAACGAAGATGGTGTGCGTGAGGTTGAGATGAGCGATGCAGCGTCGGCAGCGTGCGGCTTTCTCGGCTAGGATGGAGATCTGGGATATGCGGCTGCTGTCTGGCGGCTTGAGCTTGGCGCGCGGCTGCGAGCTTGACGGTGAGGGAGGGTGGCTAGGCGCGGCGCGAACGGTGATGGATGACGTGTGCGGCGCGGTGGCGTCTGAGGGCGGCAGCGACGGCTGCTGCAATTAGGATTTTCCAAGGAAGAAGATGGGGAAAATGATGTTGCACGGTTCCCAATGTGCAATAAAATAAATAAACAATAATAATAATAATAAAATATTATTATTATCATCATTTATATTTGTTATTCTTTTTATTCCAAAACTATACCTTATTCTCTTTCTTCTTTAAAACTCCTCATTCCCCTCTCTCCTCATTAAAACCACCTTTTCTTTTTCTTTCTCCAACGACACAACAAAACCCAAAAATAATTATTTCCCAACAACCAATAAATCATATATAACATCCCAATATTTCAAAATTTACCAATTAACATTTTGAAATTGAACAATAAAATTCACATTACTTTGAATAAATTTGGGATGTTACAAATAGTACTTGAGGTAATAATAATTTTAGAATCAGACAAACTCGCTTGAACTTTTTTATAGCTTGTAGTGTCCTCGAGTTGTAAGTATAATTTTTATGTTGGTTGTATTTGAGGTAATAATAGATTTTACTACATTTGCAATTCTTTAAATGTGTAGTTATACATTTAATTATTAGTCGTAAATGTGCTACCCATTGCGAGCACCCTTTTTTTTTATCTTCATTTGTATCACCATAATAATAGAAAGATTGGGTTCATATAATTTACGAGGAATTATGAGGTGGGACATAAATGTTTGCTTCCTGTACATATTGCCCATGTTTTTATGTTTATTATGCAAGATTGTAGTTTAAAAAACACGTGCATTGCATCTGCAACACTATACTTCTTCACATAAAGTGTGATGGCAGAAAAAAGATTGACACCATTCTTGACGGATCGCAGCACTATACTTCTTCACCTTTCAATATTGTTTGTTTATAAAGTCTTACCATAGTTTGTTCGTTTTATATGCTCCAACAAGATTTAGCAGGTTTCTGAATTGTGATAGTCCACATGTCGAACTGTCGAGAAAAATAAAATGTTATATAAAATTAGAATTTATTTATTTTCTGTTGAGATGTGCATTTTTTAACTTTATGATTTCTGATTGAGGGTATATGTTATACATCAATTGAGTTATGTTTAGGTTAGATTATTTCTAGTCACAATGGCAATGTAAATTATGTAAGGTTGTGCTCTCATTCAATTGGTTAGATTATATATTATGTAAGGAAATAGATTCAAAGTCCTTACATAAAATGATAAGCTTGTATTGCTCTCATTCAATGGTAGTTTTTGTGTTCCTTTTGGCCTTACTCTCTTTTAATTTTATATTGATGCTCTTTAACACCATAAGTAACTATGATATTTTAATTAATTGGAATTTATGTTTGTTTGTTACGAAAAAGTTTTTAGCGAATTGCATATTTTGCACTTAGGAATTCTACTATTCACCATATTATTTGAAAAAAACAATTAGGTGGTTGATTTATATAATGAATTGACTTTTTTTCTCTTGTGCAGGGTATCAAAAAAAGCAAAGAAGTGAACTTCTAATCTTTGGTAGATTCTCAATTACTGTACTGGTTTTGACCATATGTTGTTTTTCTTGTTTTGCACAATTTCCTTTATTATTTGTTCTTAGATTCTCACAAGCCTTTTTTATCCCAGTTTTTCTGTGAAAAATATTTGATGTTCGAATGCCTTGCATCCATTAAAAATGTGACGTGTTTGGAATTGTATCCTTGATTTGGTCTTATATTGAAGATAGAGACAAAAGAAATAGTTGTGAAAACTCTGAGCACCCTATTGTTCTAAATGCCATGATGTTTGAGGTATGAAGCTATAGTTCTAAAGGGTTTTACTGATAACTAGTGAAGAAGTTTTTTTTCCAAATTTTCTTTATTATCAAAATTTCAGTTTGTTTTTTGGAGAGGTAGCCATCAAACTCTTATTTATCATTCACTGTAGTCACCCTCTTGTTCTTCTTGTAAATCTTTCAATTCCTTCTTTTTTCTCACCGATGCCTTTTTTACACCCTAAATGTGTTCATTTAGTTTATAATGAGCTTATATGACTTAAAAATACTACCAAACTAAGACAGATTACCTTGCTTTTGATTCTTGTTTTTTTTTTCTGAACCCCATTCTCTTCTTTTGTAGCTTTATCCCGTTCTTTTTTTTGTCTTTTTTTTGGGACTACTACATTTTTCGACTGATCCTCCAACCGTTGAATCTTTCATTTTCTGTTGTACATATGGTGATACGTTATTTGTTTACATAAGTTTGAAATATGCATATAAGTTGTTTGGCTTTGCTTGAAAGGATTTAGTTCTCTTTATATAACTTTTGTGATAGGTATTAGTTAGTGTATGTTAGTCATATTATATTATTATTTGCACTATTAGGGTCGTCTTCTAATCTTCTAGTTTGTTCATTTTATATTATTTCTTTGAACTATTTTTGTTTGTTATTTTAAAGGAAAGATCAAGAAACAATGGTAACATTAGTTATTTTGTCACAGTTTAGAAAGAAATTAGAGATATAGCTCGTCCTCACTTGTCAGAAATATTGGTTCTTTGTTTCGTGGTTTCTTCGCACCACTTATTCCTGAAGCTCTTAATCTGTTGCTCAACCTTGTTCTTCCTTGACTCTTTTCTTTGTTCATAACCTTAATATTTTTTTAAAAAAATTTATTAGATAAATAAACATTGATAACTATTTAATATTATTTTGTTACACTTGATATTTCCTAAAAAGTAGGGAAGATCTGTCCTTGAAGATTCTTAATATTAGTTAATCTATTATAAATGAATTATTGATTTACAATTTATCATCTATATATAATATCATAACGTCATTTACAACAACAATCTTTTTATTTAAAAGGTTTTAAAACAATGTAGATTCAAGATTGCACTGCATTGTGAAAAATAAAGATTTTTTTTTTTTTTTTTGTAGTTTTTGGTTTTCATACCTATGAAGAAGTTGTGAAGCTTGAGAAAATTACCAAAATCCTTCGTCAAAGATATGGGAAGTGCTGTCAGGGAGATAACGAAGACCCAAAAAATCTTATCACCTGTGAGTGAGGACAAAACATGTTGAAAGAACCTGTGTTGGTTTGTGGGGACAACTCACTTTAATAAGCCTTTAACACAAGTAAAAATGATATTGGAAATTTTTCTAGGATGCATGTGAGTGAGGACAAAGCATGTGAAAGGACCTGTGTTGGTTTGTGGGGACAACTCACTTTAATAAGCCTTTAACACAAGTAAGAATAATGTTGCCAAGTCACAGGGGACACAGGGAAATGTCGGGGCCGTTAGTTGCCAAATTCGGATTCCAAATCATGGGCCTTGGGCGTTATAGAAACACCTACCCTACTTTTGCAACAAGCGCACGTGGATGATGGCCTTGAAGGTAGCGACCTATAGGGTTTGTGACATCACCGTGAGGAGTCTGATCGGCTGCCTGATGAGAAACACCGGTATTATTATACACCTATAATATCCCAAAATTTGAGAAATTAATTAAGTAAAAGTTGGATTATTTTGGTTAGGAATGTTAAATGTTAATTTGGAAGTGGGAAAAAATATTTGATTTTGTGGATTTTGGTTAAGAAAATAAATATGTATATATGAGTATATATATATTTTTTAGAAATTTATTATTCGAGAGGGGTAAATATAATTATATATTTATTTATGTAATTATCGGTGATAAGATGGAATTTGTTGAGGAGAAAGAAGAGATTTTATTTTAGTTGGGAAAAAGAGAAAAATTTGGAGTTTAGAGATATATATTATTTGTAGGTAAAAGATAAATAAATAAATATTAATAATGTATTATTATTATTTATTTATAAAAAAATTAGGGTTGGTTGGAATTCGTGCAAAGTTAAAATTTTTTTACCCTTCTTCTTCTTCCTCTTAACCGTGCCACCCCTCGACACTCCCCACCTCAGTTTTCGCTGGCCCACGCACGCGTCCTCCACCGTCAGACGAAGCCGGCCATCTACTTTCTTCTTCAACAATTGTCGACAAGCGGCGACAACTGTGTCAAATCGAACCCAGTTGAATTGCCAAGCCCGTGATGGTGCGTCGCTCCGCCACCCATTGTACCCATTGTCAGAAATTTACCAAAAATTACGGCTTAATGTCAACTCGCAGCAAAAGACTTTAAGGTAACGCGCATCCAGTATACAGAGGATAGTGTAATGTGTATGATGTGTAACGTGCATCATGTAGTCCAACGTCTGTTTATTGGTTGACTTGAGGATCGAGTTAGCGAGTAGATGAGCACCGTGCATTGAGTGGCCCTAGCGCGTACTGAAGTTAGGGGCGAAATGGTAAACTCGCAAACTAATGACAATAAGAAGACCATTTTTCATTCACTTCTTATTTTTAGGTCAAAAATCAAATGGGCCCATGAAAAGGGGTCAAATGGTCCGTGAAAAGGGGTCATCTGTAAAAAAAATCCATCTTTTTCTTGACTTACGTTTTATGTAGAATTGTCTCTTGGTGTTTTTACTCTCTCTCAACCTATCTATTTAATTGAACTTTCTTGTCCATATTATTTCGAAATCAAGTTGCACAACAGTTATGATCCTAACTTATAGTATTTAGATGTAAGGGTTTAGAGTAGCATCGGGAGTCTTTGTGAGAAATAAAGCTTTGGACAATCCATTTGAATTGACAGTAACTGTGTGTGCTTGGTGTTGGTATAATTCTTTACTTATCTGTCAAATTTTTCGTTAACTCATCTAGGCGTTATAATTTAACTAAAAGTTAAAAGATCAAACGAGGTTCAAATCTCCACTCGAGATGTTTTATATATGAATTGAAGAAAAAAATGTATATAACTCTTAGCATAATCAAAACAAAAAATGTATATAACTCTTAGTTTACGTTCTCTTCCCAATTTCATGGGTGGGTGTTTCACATGTTACGAAGAGACATTTAAAATTTCATTAAATTGCAAAATTTCACTTTTATTGGATTTTCAAATATCTATTTCAAATGTGTTTTAATTATTATAGATTGGAATATTATGGATGTTTTTTTTTTTTTCAAGTTTAATATTTGTCTAATACGAATATCATGCACCTAAGCTCACTTTGACGGAAAATTTTCAATGTTGTGTCCTTATTAAATACATAATTTTCATTAGAAGGAAAACTACATAATAATCTTAAGGTTAAAATTGTATTTTGCTTCATTAACTTTTAAAAACGCATGTTTTGCTTCCAAACTTTTAAAAATACTTTACTCTGGTCGCTGTAGTTAGAATTCCATTAACTCTTTAATGAAATGATGATGTAACTTCTAAATTTGAATGATTATGCTCTAAATTCATCATATCAAAAATTGATAAATAACCAAGAAATCTTTTAAGTTATTTTATAAACCTTTTATACCAACAAAGAAACATAATCAATACACTTGAATCAAATAAACTTAAACTAATAACTAATTTTGTTTTTTTTTTTCCTCCAAAACTGAAATAGATCAAAATCTTGAAAACAATGATTTCTTGAGTTATTTGGTAAAACATCAATCCTTATTAAAACCCTAGATTAGTAAGAGTGACCACTTTATTTGGCAACCTAGTCATCCTAATATAGAAGTCACATAATCATTCCATCATAGAGTTAGTGAATCTTAACAGTAAGGACAAAAATATCGAATTTTCAAAAGATTTGAAACAAAAACAAACGTTTTTAAAAGTTAAAGGACCAAAATAGAACAAGATGCATAGTTTAGAGGCCAAAATATAATTTAAACCTAGTAAGTAGTAAATCTGTGACACGTAGTAAGTAGTAAGTGGGATTAAAATTGAAGAACTTTTATTAATATAAGTAGACGTTTCTCATTTCTGTGAAGAACTTTTATTAATTTTCCAGGGATAAAAAGAAAAAAGAAAAAGTCACTTAGAAGGCCATCCAAAACCCCTAACTTTGTAATGTACCATTTACATTAGGGTATTTGTAATGTACCATTTACATTAGGGTATTGCAACATAGCTCAAGTGTGTATTAAATTGAAAGTGAATGAACACATGTAAATTCTTTAACCACAATGAGGAACTAAAAAATAATATTGTTATTATTTTTATGGA
>JBBPDJ010037069.1:0-11647 GCA_037974625.1 Cucumis cinereus
CAAACTCATTACTGTTTCGACCCCAAATAGAAAATTTAAATGAAACATAATATACAAATACTAAATGACTATGATTTTCAATGACTGATGATAATATTGCACAAAGTAAAAAATGATAAGTACATAGAAATTTGCAGGCGTACTACTTTAAATTCGTTACCATGACTATATTTAAGCTTGAATTATAGTGGCATTAGAAATCTCTTTGGTATGGAAAACATTCATTAAATGTGGAGAGATACATTATGGAGAAATTAGCTCAAACATAATGGTCAAAGGAGCCAGTAGCAAAGAAGGGCAATACTAGCGTGAATGAAATAAGAAAAAGCCTTGGGAGATTGAATCAAAGTAAGTGCAAACTTAGGAATAAACACCTCAGATCAATGGTTTAATATGACATTCAATCCTTGAAAAAAGATTTAAATTCAGTACATATCTAATATGAGGAAGAAAGTCAACTGCATAACAAATTAATAGCAAGAGATACGATAAATTATTGGATCTTCAAACCCTACCTCTAAAACAGATTGTGGGGCAAGATTCAGTTCATCTAGCAAAACCCGACACCCTTCCTTCAGAGCCTGCAGAAAGATGGGGAAAATTGCATATATACTAAACTTCATGACATTGTTATTTCCAAGACAAGAGACTCTAACCTTCAACAAGATTACATCAAACCATGCAAATTTTATTCCCTCATCACTTTCAACTGGTAAATCAGACCCCAGCAAATCCATCGTATCATTATGTATCACATAGATAGAGCATTAATTAGGTATAAGCCAAATGATAGACGGAATAAAAATGAGCAAAGATACATACATGAAAAATCATTGTCTAATTAATGCTTCATTCACATCTCATCCAACTCGAAACTCAATAACCTTGAGTTAAATTAGCTTCAAATACAAACATAGATTCCACGACCTAAACCAAAATACAACAAAAAAGGTCAAGTTAAAATGGACTCATAGAGCAAGATTTTGTCAAATACTTAAAATGTTACTGAAATCAAATTAAAAGCCACAAATCCAATCAAGCAGTTGGGTTGAATGACAAAAATTATGTAAAGTTGCATAAAACATAAACTTACTGAAAACCCTTTGATAAAGCATCAGATGCATGTTGAGATCTTTCACAGAAAACATACAACTCGAATGCTCTTCTATATGAGTTAGCAACTTCAGTCAAGTTACCAAGTTCCTTTGCTAGAGCACCAGCAGATTCCATATGCTTAGCGGCATCCCATGGCCTGATTAGTAGTTAAGGACTTAAAGGGAGAAAACAAAGGCCAAGAAATAAATGAATACAGGCCAAAGAAGGGCCATTAACCAATTCCAGAAACAAGGATACGAGGAGAGCATCCCAAGAAAGTATAATGATATTTAAATTAGATCACAAAATACAAAAGAGAGAAAAACCCATATGAAAATATATAGATTTGAAACAATTAAAAGGACTCAAACCTGGAATTTGAAGCTTTGAGAAAAACCCATATGAAAACATGCAACCTCACCAATATTTTCATAAGATAAGAAATCAAGAGTCATATTATATAGTAAATCAATTATAAGAGATTAAACAACATTCCTCTTCTTGTAATTTATTACCATGAGTTATCAATGGAAACCAGAAAACAAACTTGTCATCTTTGGCAAGTCTAGTTATCAAAACTAAAAAAGAAAAAAAAAAGAAAAAAAAAATCTCTTCTTCAAAAATTATTAATACAATGAAACGTCAAAATACAAAACAAATAATGATATAGAAACAAAATGACAAAGGTTAGAAATTCTCTTCTTTCAAAACTATTTAAGGTTCTATGTTATTTTAGATGTGTACCTTATCAATAGAAATAATGCATGCATCTCATATATGGTTGAAACTAAGCTTCACCAAACAAACTAAGCATTAGAACTATACTGATAGAAACAATCTCTAATTGTACTTATGATTCATTGAATGGAAATCTATCCAAACATAATTTTCTACAAAGCAAGTCATGTGCTCATAAACATTCAAATGTCTAATCATATCTCCTAGAAAACATGCTCATAAGCCTTGATTACAAACTCTGAGGAAAGACAATTGCAATATATTATGAGTGCAAACAACAAAGTAACACTAAGTAGAAAAGTAAGAGGTAAAACAAAATGCATTAATATAACATTCCAATTCAAAATAAAAATATTCAAAGAATTAAATGTACCACTAGATTGCCATCTTCTGAACTTGTTGTATATCTCATCGTGCAGAAGTCACAGTGTTTCTGCTAATGTCGTTGGAGCATAAGTCTATTAAGAAAACAAATGTAATTAGAAGCAGTAGAATGAAAACTTAACCAAAGAAGAGACAAAATAAATAATATAGCCAACCTGCATAAATATGAGTTATGTTGTTCCTCCATTTCCTGTAGGAATTACACTTAAAACATTAAGACAACGACAGTCATGATACCAGAAAAGTCGATCTTTGAGAATTTCTACAACCTGCATCAATTAAATTTCATGTATATGATGATGCAAACACAAGAAAGTTTCCAAAATCAAATCATCATTTTCAAGGGCATGTAAGTTTATTTCACAAAGCAAGTACCTTTGTCAGCTCTTGACTAACCAAACCACAGGCTTGTTCTGTTACCCCACTATAATTGCGGGAAACATAAGTCAAATAGAAAATAGAAACTGAACCAGAAACCTTAAAGAGGTAAGTGCATATTTGGTTTAATCTTATAATTCAAAGAATACTGACCTTCATCCCAATCAACACTTAGACAATATCCACAACACCAAAAATTTAAGTAATGGTATATACAAATTTTCATCTTTATTCTTATCTACTCAAGTTAAAACATAACTAAAGCCATTTTATCCAAATAGGGTTATTTAAAAAACATAGTTTTGACTAACTATGATGATTAACTAAACCCATTTCTTAATTTCTGCATCAAAAAACACCTGTGCTAATGGCAAATTAAACCTTTGAACTTCAGAACAAAAACAGACTGTAAAATGACCAATATAAAAAGTAGCATCCTTACTTGCATAGTCTCCTAGATAGATATTGCCCACGACCTTAGTATATAGCAGCTAGAGATATCATAATACTCGATCATTTCTCCATTGACAACCACTTAGACAAACTAAAAGAAGAACTATTCAAGTCACCGGAAAGAACCTATCCATAATATTACTGGGGAGCTTCATCTAAAAAGACATCTTAAAAAAAATATTCCATTGATCAATGACATTTTACAATGCAACATAGAAGTTCTAAAAATAAATAAACCTTAAGAATTAAAATTTGACACATATATTTGAACTTAATAATTCACAGAATGAAGCTTTAGGACGAAGTATCTGGTTGAATAACAAACAAGATTAAGTACATCTCCCTGACATTAAGTTTGTACATTGACAAATTAAAAGCACTCACATATGCTCATCGATGGGACCTTAAATGTTCACAAAAGACTAATTTGAAAAAGAAAAAAAAAAAGTAACATCTGTCAAATTCACTTGTAAAGCTTCTATCATTGCTATAAACATTTCTACACAATTAGTAGAGTGATGAAGACAGGAATGGTTTAGGGTTCAATTAATTGAAACAATTTTCAAATCCAACAATCTTATGGATCAAATTAAATAATAGTTATTATGTAAATATCTGCCTAAGAATGTGTGTACTGTATATATAGGATGGCCACAATGAAAAATAACATACAAAAAATCAAAGAAGAAAACATCAAATTTTATGACTACCATGAAACCTCTCTCCTCCTCGCTGCTGCCAATGGAATCCTTGAAATCATTGAAGCAATAGTTGAAGTTTACCCTCAAGCCATTGATTACGTATTGGTTCTCCAAATATTACGATAATACAATAAACAATTAGTATAAAAACAGAGAAACTAAAAAAATGATCACAAAAATGATAAAATAGTAGTAAGCAGTTTATCATAGAAGAGCACAACCACAACCATAGCAACATTAACATTACGCTTTTCATTATTCGATTTATAAATATTACCCTTTCCATCATCTGACTCTCAAAATCCAAAAATGAAGCTAAATAATCAACATCGTAGGCCGCCAGTGGGTGAGTGAGCCATGGGTGGTTTGCTGGTGGGTAAGTGAGCCGTGGGTGGGTCGTCGCTGTTGTTGTTGGTTGTGTTGTCTTTTGAGATTGAGAGAAATGGAAACTAATTAGGGTTTTAATAAATGTAGGGGAAAGTAAAATGATTGGGGAAAATGAAAGGGGAAAAATGAAAGGGGGATTTTAGGGCGTGTGTTTCTCAAAAGAAAGAGGAACTTTCTGCTGCGCGAAGAAGAAGAAAGAGGAATCCGATAGCTTTGGAGTTGGAATGACAACAAGAGGAATCTTCATTTTCAGAACAATACCAAATTTCTCTTCAACTTCAATCTTCTCATCACCATCTTCCAATTTCCAATCAAATGAATGCAAAAGTGTAGCAAGCAAATACATTACCATTCTCTCCGCCATTGCTATCCCTGCACAATTTCATCTCCTAGACCCGAATTGGAAGTAACGAAAATCATTCCCACTGAAATCAAATTTACCGTTCAAGAATCTCTCTACGTCGAATTTCAATGGATTTTCCACTGATTGAGGTCTCCCATACGTTGATGAAGAAGGGGATTTTCAGGACGGCCTAGGGTGTTGTGTGCTTTGCAAAGATGAAAGGGTTTTTTCGGGCACGAGATAAAAATTTAAGAATAAATGGGTTTTTGGGCATGTCCAATTTTAATCAGATAGGTATACTTGACGGTTAAAACATGTCAAGCTCTAAAAGTTATACTTGACATGTAAAAACTGTCAAGTATTGAAAATATTTGAACAAAAAATTCCAATTTTATCCCTTTTGTTTATTCTTGAAGGTTTTTAACTTTACTTGACAGTTTTGTATAAAACCGTCAAGAATTGTAAATTTCAAAGTGTCAAGTATTCTATTTTTTGTAGTAGTGAGATCATATATATCTATAATTAACTATATCGTATAATGTATCAAAATACACTATACTTTATATTAATCATATCAATATAAAATTTGAAGGAATCAAATTCCTCAGCGGAAGCGCGTGAACATGTGTGTTTTCGAAATTTATTTTGGAAATCAAGAAATACAGAGAAAAAAAAAAACATATAGGATAAACATATCTAAACATACTTCATAATTTTAATCACGTGGATGAGAAGAGCTCACCCTTGAAGACTTTCTTTAAGAAATACTCTCCACGATCTCTCGAACAACCTGGACCACAAACATCTTCCACAATCTCAACATACAGTCACAAACAAGAACACCATCTTGTAAACCTTACTATTCTCTGGATAAGAATCAAAGGAGTTGTAGGCTCTTCCATTTTGTTAAGGAAAAAACATTTTGAGAAAGGGAGAGATCTTTCTATGTTCTCTAGAGAGACAGATGGTCTCTGCATTTCTCACATCATCAAAACACACACAGAGAATCAATCATGTGAAGGAAGATAACTCTCCTCAACTTCACGTTAACTCCTCTACTAATTGCTATGGAGTTAACGTTAATATTTAATTTAATATATATTAATTAATTCAATTTAATTAAATATCATATATTTAACGAATGTATTTTTTCTCATATATTATAGTTTTAATATGAATCTCATTCACATTAAACTTAATCGTATTAATATGAATCTTATTCATACTAAATTTAACCTATATAATTATAATATGAGTCTCATTAATATTATTAAAATTTTGAATCAAATTTAAATACATTATTCTCACTTATAACTTATAGAACTAATATGAAACTTATCCACGTTAATTTTAACACATAGTTTTATATGAATCTCATTCATATAAATAATATTTGAATCTTATCCAAATATTTATCTCTCTCATTTATAGTACAATGTATCTATATACATTATATTAATTATATCTTATACAATTAGTTCCTTTATTAAATTTCAACAATTCAAATTAATCCAAAATTAATTGCTTCTTATTTTTACCCTTAGTGAGCTAGCAAGAGGACCTTATGGATATACATATTAGAAGCTTCGATGATACAAAATTAATTAATTAAATAATAATTTAATTAATCAACAGTCATTAACTGCAGTCATTCCACTAAAGATTTGCAATTATACTTTTCGCAGTGTAGATATATTTATGTGTTCGAGGATATAACAAATCGATAGTAAGTCAACCCTTCAGGAACTTCTTGAAATTATAGCTAGGGTCAAATTATTATTTCACCCTTGTAATTACATCTAACTTCTTAAGTCCCTCTAATCTCTAATGAACAACATGTTTAAGGTCCTACCATAAATAGAACCCTTTCGGGCCAATGAAAGGAAGGGTTCTCATTGTTCAAGAACCGGAGTTAGTACTTAACGAAGCAATTCATCTACTTACCCTAAAGACGGAAAAGAATGAATTTCATCTTGTGTAGTTATGTTTTCAACTTTCTACTTAGACAAATTTCCAAAATGGTAGGCTTATTTAGTCGGAGAAATTGCCCACTATCCCCATACAGATCAAAGAACTGCCCTAATAGACAGGAGTTCATAACTCACCCAGGATTAAGGTTGAGTTAGCTATGGTCATCATGTGAAATAAGGGTAAGAAGTGAAACCATAGAAACAAAACTAATTGTAAAAAATGAACCAAATAGAACCAAACCGATTTATGCACAAAACCAAAAAATCGGTTCGATGCGATTTCAAGTAACTCTAAACCAAATTTAATTGGTTCAATTTTGGTTTCAATTTTAAAATAGCTTTTGAAGCCAAACTGAACCACTTTTAATAAATTATATTTATTTATTTAGATATCGTTCTTTAACTTTATCCTTTAGGGTTTTTAGTATCATTAGTCTTCTCAGTCATCTGCCCGCTTCCCATCTCTTTCTCCATCTCTTTTGTTTTCTTCTCTACCTCATCCGCCTGACGCCACCATCTCCTTCGTTTTCTTCTCGACCTTGTCCGCCTATCGCCACCATCTTCTTCTCCATCTCTTTCGTCTTCTTTTTTACTTAGATCGTCGTCTGCCACCATTTCCTTGTCCATCTCTTTCAAGTATTTTTTTCTACTTCATCCGATGGCTGCCACCATTTCCTTCTCCATCCCTTTCAAGTACTTTGTACTTTTAGATCTTTTTATTGTGTTTTCAAAAAATAAAAAAAATCATTTTATTGTTGATTGCTATTTAAATTATTTTTAGAAAATTTTGTTAACAAAAAAAGGAGAAAAAATGTGTGTTATAGACAAGAAGAAGTGGAAATAAGAAATAAATAAAAATTTTGAGAGAAAACAAAATGAGGGAAAAAATAGAAATTGTTTCTAAAATCGAATTGAACCATTTACATGCGATTCGATTTGGTTCGATGCTCACAAATGGCGCGTTTGGTTTTGTATATAAGTCTTTTTTAAATAAAAAAAAAACGGTTCGACTCGATTTGACCCCCAAACCAAACCAAACCAAATTGTTTCCACCCCTATTGTGAAATGTTAACCTCCATAATCTTCAGTGTTATAAAGGGAGATTAATCATGTCGATCCAATCTTATTCAAACTCTTTATATAGGATACCTCTACTGGCATGTCTCCACATACAGAATTAGGATCAAATCGTTTGTAATACTTTACAACTTTTGTAACAATTACAAAGTGGGTTGTATCCGCAGTATCACCAGGATAAGGTATCCAACCTTATCCTTAGGTTATTACTTAAACTTGATTCACTAGTATGTCAACCACATACATATTTAAGTTACATAAAATAACCTTTGATATTTCTATAATGGATTATTTGCATATATTGAATAATCAATCATTATTTTAAATAACATATAACTACAAGGGTGTAGGCATACACCTCAATAATCTCCCACTTGCACTAAACTCAGTAAGACATAAGTCGGTGAGACTATATCCTCGGGCATACTCTATACCCAACATGCTCTCCCACTTGCCCTAGAACACTAAAGACATGTCTCATAGTCCTAGACATTCTAGGAGATCCTCTCATACTTTAACCTTGAGTTTCCTTTTATATAAGTCAAACTGTTATGTCATAAAATACCACAATGTCACCACCGTGATGTTTCTCTCATTTTGTTCTATTTCTACAACTTGGTGTTTACTAATATCCTTAAACTTAGTCCCTGCACTATCTTATCTCATAAAGTGAATACACTGAGTTATATTTGAAACAATTTTCAAATACTTAAGGAAATATTCCTCGTTACTATCCTTATCCTTAGTGAGCTAACAATGTGATATTATAGACCTACAAATTAGAAGCTTCAATGATATGAGATTCTTTAATTAATTAAATTAATCAACATTCATTAACTATTGGTCCCTCCACTAATGATTGATAGTTGCACTACTCGCACTGTAGATGTATTTTTATGTCCATGGTTATAACCAATCAATAGTGAGTTGGCCCTTCACAAATTGCTCATAACTACAATTGGGTCAAATTACTATTTTACCCATGTAGTTACATCTAACTTCTTAAATACCACTGATTTCTCAAATGAACAAATAATTTATAGCCTAACTATAAACGAACTCCTCTCGAGCCACTGAGAAGTTGAAGCCTCAATGTTTAAGACCTAGAATTAACTGTTAGAGAACAATTCACCTACTTTTTCGAAGGTTGGGAAGGAGTGAGTTCGTTCTTGTGTAGTTGTGTTTCAAGCTCCCTACTCGTACAAATCTCCAAAATGGTTGGCTTGTTGAGTTGGCTAATATGGTCACTCTTACTTATACAGATCAAAGGATTACCTTCATAAACAAGAGTTCAAAACTCACTTAGAATTAAGGTCAAATCATCTATGGTCATCCTAGTGAATTATTGGGTTCTTCAAGTAATGGTGTTATAAAGAGAAACCACAAGGTTCAAGTTTGTATAAATTCTTTATACAAGATACCCCCACTTACATTAAAAGGATTAAAATTTCCCATAGCAGAAGCGTATTAGGAGTCTTGTGTCTCAAATTTCATTTGTAAAACTTAAACATAATAGAGAATATGGAAATATAGATAAGCATACACCAACATTATTTTCTACATAATGTTTAAGAGAAGAAAATGGAGATTGAGTACTAACCGTTGAAGAACCATTATTCTTCATTCCTCTTCGGTGAATGATCATGATATCTTCTATGCTTCTCGTTAATACTCGTTCACGAACACAACAACAAAGGCTTCAAATACGAACACAACCACACGAGTTACCTTATTATTCTCAAGGTGAAAATCAATGAGAGTTGTTGTAACATCCAAAATTTTAAGGTAATTTGTAAACTTTTTATTATCAAATATCTTATAAAATGTTGGTTTTCTTTTTATTTTGGGATGTTTATGTTGGATTTAAATTTTGGATTTAATTGATGGAATAATTTTATTATTGGTTGAGTTTTTCTTTTATTTGTGGTTGGAGAAAGAGAAAAGGGTGAGTTTTAATGAAGAGAGAGGAAATTGGGTGTTAAATGAGGAAAGAGAAAAAGTGTTAATTGGAGAGAGAATCTTGGATTTAATTTTTGGAAGAAAAAGAAAGAAAATATAATAATATAATAATAATTTTATTATTATTTCTTTTTCTTTTAAATTAATGGAATAGGATTTTTTCATCTTCATCTTCTTCACCATTCCTAAACCCTAGTCGCCGCTGCCCCTCCCTCACTGTCATAGTAAGCCGCCGCAACTTCGTTTCCTTCTCCATTAGTCACGTCGGAAAGCCCACGCCGCGCCATCGTTCTCCGCGAGCCGCCTTGCCGTCTGTAGCGAAGCCACGCGTCCAGCTCCAAGCCAAGCCGTGAGCCGAGCCATCTTCTATCACTTTCTGTCATCGCTGCCACTGTTGTTTGTTGGTTTCTTTGGTAAGGTTTAGGAAGAATTCAAATTGGGTTTTAGACTACCCAATGAAGTTTAATTGAGGAATTTTTTTTTGGATTAATTTGGTGTTCTTTTATTGATTGAAGGATCAAAATGAAGGTTCAATTTGGAGTTGTGTGGTGCAACTTACTCTAAAATTTGCTCTTCAAATCGACTTGATTTTGTCTTGATGGGTGAGTTTGGAAGTGGCAATTGAAGGTTAAAAATTAATTAATAATTCTTTATGGGAAGAAATTATTAATTAGAGTTCTTGTGTGTTTAAGGTCTATTGGAGGCTACTTCGTCTAGGGGAATTTCTGTGAACTGAGGTAGGAATACTTCTACTGAATCTGCACCTTTGGCGAATAAGGTGTGGAAGATGGTTATTTTTTCTATATTGTATTTGTAACATCCTAAATTTTTTAAGGTAAATTGTAATTTTATATTATTATTTATCTTATTATTTTTTTGGTAAAGTTGTATTTTTTGGGTTGTTTATATTTTTGGGTTAATATTGGAAAGAATAAAATAATAGAGGTTATAATAATATTGGTTATATTATTATCTTTATTTTATTTAATGCATTGGGAATAGGGCAACCTCTTCTTCTTCTTCTTCATGAAACCCTAGCCGCCACCCTTCTCCTTCATAGCCGACGCACCCTCCTCGCAGTCGCCCTCCATTTCGAGCCGTTTCCTCCCCAGATCTGCCGCAGCCGAACGCCTCCACGCTTGCAAAGTCGTGCCGTCGACTGAAGCTCCACACACGCGTCGGTTCTGCTCCAGCCGAGAACCACTAGCAGCCGCGTTTTCTCCGCGCCGCTACCTCACCAGCGCCGCGCCAGCCGCTCCGCTCTTCAGCCGACGTCCTTCCCTAAACCCGCGTAGCGTAGTCGCTGAGCCCTAATGATAAGTCGTCCGTGCGCGCCAGCTGCAGCCGAATAACCCAAGCCGTTTGTTCCAAATCTGCTCGCGCCGCAAGCCCCACGAAGTCGATCTCCCTCTGTCTCGAGCACCCATCGCAAGCCCCAAAAACGCCGAAGCTCTGCTTGCCAGATCCATCTCTTCCCTGACGCCGTCAGCCGCGACCACACACCCATGCCGCGCCTCCATTCTGCTCCGACTCCAGATCTCAAGCTGCCTCCAGTCCGCACGGAGCCAGATCTACAAACTCGAGCCAAGCTCAGCCGAGCCGAGCCGAGCCGAATCTCTGAAATTTTGTCACTTCTGCCTTTTCGTTGTTGGTTCGTTGGTAAGTTCGGAAGTGCTTGGTAATGGTTGGAATTGATTAGTATTCACTGTTGGAAGGAAAAGTATTAATTTGAACTCTTGTGTGTTTAGGATCTTTTTGAGCTAATTCAATCAACGAAATCTCGATAACTGGAGGTAAGGAATACTTCTACTGAGTCCATGTTTTTGGCAAATAAGGGCTGAAAGATGATTATGATGTCCGTAGTGTGGTTTTAGTTTCGGATTCTTGTATATCTGTTGTTTGGATTATGCATGGCTTGTTGTAAGATATTTAAGTGTGTTCTGATGTATGAGGATTTTAATGTTGTGATCACTTTGTGTGTCTGATTTGATCGTTGGTTATGGTATCTGTTAACTTTATGTAATGACTTGTACTTGGTGGTGGGAACGGTGCGGCAAGCCTGTGTGGCGTTTTGTCGCAAGGGTTGGTTAACAAGCCTGTGTGGCGTATTGTTCCGACAGGGTCAGTTAGCAAGCCTGTGTGGCGTATTGCACTGACTGGAC
>JBBPDJ010037070.1:0-11644 GCA_037974625.1 Cucumis cinereus
ACCTCCAAAAATTAGATCTTAATTCGGCTTGTAGACGGAGAATTTGATTTTCAAAGTTTCGGGTCTGTTTTTCGCAAATTTCCAGCAACCCGAGCTCTTTTCCTTCAAATTCAGTGGTCTCTTCGGCCGAATTTCTCCAAATTGATCTGTGCTTCACCTTCCTCTCTCTTTTCTAAGCAATTTAGACACAAATTTTATCCAAATCGGTTGAGAATTGAAGCTTAATTTCCCCCTTCTTCTAAAGGTGTTCATGAACAATTTTCCAGAAAATTTTTAGTCTCTCTCTCAGCCTTCTTTCCCTTGTTTCCTTCCAATTCCTTTCTTCTTCTCTTCCTTCACTTGGTTACAACCTACATTTATAAGAACCTCACCTATTCTTCATCCAATAAAAACAAATTTGAAAAGAATGAAGCAAATTCAAACTTTTGTTTTTTTTTCTTCTTATCTAAAGGCACACTTTTTAAAAAAATCAATTTTCCTTTTTTTTTCTAAAATTATTAAATAAACCAATCAATTTCAATTTCAATTTCTTTTTCCTTTTTCTTTTTCCTATTCTTTTTCTTTCTTTCTTTCTTTCTTTTTTTATTAAACAAAACTATAAAATTAATTTTTTTCCAATTCTTAAACAAAATTACTAAGATATCCTTTATCAAAATTACTAAAATACCCTTCGATATTTTATTAATAAATTTTCAACAACAACTTAAATACAAAGAAAAAGTCGGGTATTACATCTTGCGCCCCAATTCTTGGTGTGATGAATGCTTAAGTTGGTGCGGTTTATGTGTGTTACTTTTATGATGTGCCGATACCGTTGTGATATTACTGATGTGTGCGGTACTTTTGGAAAAATATCGTTGTGTGTGAATGTTAATGGGATTCCATAACTGAACTGTATTGTTGTTGCGCATAATATTTGACAATGATACTTATGTTATATATGTTGTGTAGTCTTTGTAACGTAGGGTATAGTTGTTAAGTATAATGATTGGGACAGCGATGCCTATGTTATATATGTTGTGTGGTCTTTGTAATGTAGGACATAATTGTTGTTATGCATAATGTTTGGGACAATGATACCTATGTTATATATGTTGTGTGGTCTTTGTAACATAGGGTAAGGTTGTTGCTATGCATAACGACTAATGCTATACTACTAATATTATATATGTTGTTTAGACTTTACAACGAGTATAGTTATTATTATTATGCATAACGACTGGCATGATGCTACCTAAGTTATATATGTTGTGTGGACTTTATATCCTATGGTATAGCTATTATTTGTGCATAATGATTAGCGTGGGTGGTACTTTGCTTTGTGACTGCGTGAAACATAAAAGTATGACCACTGGCTAGTGCTGCATTTAGGATTAATATAGACGTTGTTCCTGTCTATGGATCACTTGTTGTACTTTGTAGTGGGTTAGGTTTGCTACTGTGTGGCACGCGACCCGATGATACACTAGACTATTTTGCTTGTGTTTCCATAAGCTCCTAGGTTTGCTACTGTGTGGCACGCGACCCGATGATACACTAGGCTATTTTGCTTGTGTTTCCATAAGCTCCTAGGTTGACCTTTGCATTTTTTACTGTTATGGGTTTCCTTGGTGGACTATTTTTACTGTGTGAAATAGGGTACTGGTTGAGATTGCGGTTGAGTGGGAAAAGTCACCTCACAGTTGACGATGCAATCGACGTTGAGACAGAGGATTATTTATGCTCAAGGTGGAAATCAGTACTTGAGTATGAAGCGCCACCTAGTTGTGACAGGGCAAGTTGTAGGATTTTTTGTATCCTCTGATGGTGGGCTCTTGTTTGAGAGACGCTTGTGTGTTCCAGCAGACAGTGATGTTAAGCACGAGTTATTGTCTGAAGCTCATAGTTCTCCGTTCTCTATGCATCCTGGTAGTACCAAGATGTATCAGGACTTGGTGGCCTAACATGAAGAGAGAAATAACATACTTTGTTGGCAAGTGTCTGGTGTGTCAGCAGATGAAAGCACCAAGGCAGAAGCCAGCTGGTTTGTTACAGCCTCTTGGAGTTCCAGAGTGGAAGTGGGAGAACGTGTCGATGGACTTTATTACATGGTTGCCTAGGACAGCGAAGGGTCACACTGTGATTTGGGTTATCGTGGATAGACTCACCAAGTCAGCACATTTTGTACCAGGGAAGACAACGTATACAACGAACAAGTGGGCACAGTTGTACTTGAAAGAAGTGATGAGATTGCATGGAGTTCCCTTGTCGATTGTGTCGGACAGGAATGCTCGTTTCATCTCTAATTTCTGGTGAACTCTTCAGAATGCTTTGGGCACACGGTTAGATTTCAGTACAACTTTTCACCCATAGGCAGATGGTTAAACGGAATGTTTGAACCAAACATTAGAGGATATGCTACGAGCATGCGCGTTAGAGTTCTCAGGTAGTTGGGACTCTCACTTGCATTTGATAGAGTTCACTTATAACAATAGTTATCAGGCTACCATTGGCATGGCGCCGTTTGAAGCCTTGTATGGTAAGTGTTGCAGGTCTCCTGTGTGCTAGGATGAGGTTGGTGAGCAGAGATTGATCGATCCTGAGTTAGTACAGTCCACTAACAAGACCATTCAGCATATTAGAGCACGCATGAAAGCCACTCGAGTAAACAGAAGAGCTATGCTGATGTGAGATGGAAAGATCTTGAATTCAAGGTGAAGATACAATTTTTCTGAAAGTAGCACCCATGAAAAGCGTTTTGAGATTCACAAAGAAAGGGAAGTTGAGTCCTCGTTTTATTGGACCATTTGAGATTCTTTAAAAAATTGGTCCTGTGGCGTATCGGTTAGCGTTGGCACCGTCTCTTTCTACAATCTACGACGTTTTCCACGTCTCGATGTTGAGGAAGTATGTAGCAGATCCGTCGCACATCATTGAATACGAGCCATTGCAGTTCAATGAGAACCTAAGTTATGTGAAGCAACCCTTAGAGATTTTGGCTAGAGAGGTGAAGGTGCTACGCAAAAGGGAATTTGGATTAGTGAAAGTTTTGTGGCGGAATCAGCAAGTTGAAGATGCTACGTAGGAGCAAGAGGATGTCCTGAGAGCTCGTTATCCAGATTTGTTTGAGGATTAGAACTTTCGAAGACGAAAGTTCTTTAAGGAGGTAAGATTGTAACGACCCCAATTAGAAGTAAATGGGGGTTTTCTTAAAAGAAAAAAACAGAAAAAGAAAGAAAAAGAAAAAGAAAAAGAAAAAAATATAATAATAATAATAATAATATTTATTATTATTATTATTATTATTATTATTTTCTTTTCTTTTCTTTTTTCTTTTCCTTTCTCTTTCCACTTTCTTCTTCTTTTTTTTCTCTTTCTCTTTCTTTTTCTTTTCCTTTTCTCTTCTTTTCGCTTCAGTGCCTCTCCCCTACCTCATGCACATATCCGCCGCACCGTGCCAATTCGTGTAGCTCCAGTCCATGCTGCACGCATTTCCTTCGCACTGCCGCTTCAGATCTGTCTCCCGCATGCTCGCCTCTCTGCTTCTTCAAGTCGTGCAAGATCTACACTAGTCCGCGCTGGATCCCTCACACCACAACGTCGACGAGCCGCTGCCTCCGTCTCTCTGATTGTCATTTGCACGACTGCATCCCCACGCTGCCGCACAAGTCACGTCGCACGGATCTGCATCAAATAAATCCACGTCGCGACGGATCCGCACGTTGCAAGTTGTGTGCTTGCCTTCTTGCAGCAACGCGAGCCATCCGCGTCGCACAAGATTCACGCAAGATCTCCCGTGCCGCCTTGCTGCCTTCACGCATCACAATGTCGTCGCTTCAGATCTGCGCCCAAACGTCGCCAAGCCGAATTCCACCATCTTTTCTTGGGTGAGTTTGGTAAAAAATCTTGGAATTTTGGCTATCCATTAGAATTGTTTGGAGAGCTCTCGAACTAAATAGGTTGTTCACCATTCTCGAAGGAACGAATTGTTGGAATAAGTTGTAGCATCGTTGGCCGTTGTTTGTAGGATTTCGAGCGATCTTTTGGTAAGTTTTGATTAAAGCCCAATGGTTCTTTACCATTCTTGGTTTAGCCATGAGGATTCATTGTTCGTATATTTTTAGGGTAATTTTCTAGGATCTTTTTGGAGCGATTCTAGTTTCCAATCAATTTGGAGGTAAGGGGTTCTCTACTATCTTGCACCCCAATTCTTGGTTTGTATGAATGTTTAAGTTGGTGTGGTTTATATGTGTTACTTTCATGATGTGTGGATACCGTTGTGATATTACTGATGTGTGCGGTACTTTTGGAAAAATATCGTTGTGTGTGAATACTTATGGGATTGCATAACTGAACTGTACTATTGTTGCGCATAATATTTGGTAATGATATCTATGTTATATATGTTGGGTGGTCTTTGTCACGTAGGGTATAGTTGTTGTTATGTATAATGATTGGAACAATGATGCCTATATTATATATGCTGTGTGGTTTTTGTAACGTAGCGTATAGTTGTTGTTATGTATAATGATTGGAACAATGATGCCTATGTTATATATGTTGTGTGGTCTTTGTAACATAGGGCATAGTTGTTGTTATCCATAATGTTTGGGACAATGATACCTATGTTATATATGTTGTGTGGTCTTTGTAACATAGGGTAAAGTTGTTGCCATGCATAACGACTGACGCTCTACTACTAATGTTATATATGTTGTGTGGACTTTATAACGTGTGGTATAGTTATTATTATTATGCTTAAAGATTGACACGATGCTATCTAGGTTATATATGCTGTGTGGACTTTCTATCCGATGGTATAGCTATTATCTGTGCATAATGACTAGCGTAGGTGGTACTTTGCTTTGTGACTGCGTGAAACATAAAAGCATGACTACTGGCTAGTGCTGCATTTGGATTAGGATAGATGTTGTTCCTGTCTATGGGTCACTTGCTGTACTCTGTAGTGGGACGAGTTCGCTACTATGTGGCACGTGACCCGATAATATACTAGGCTGTTTTGCTTGTGTTCCCATAGGTTTCTAGGTTGACCCTTGCATTTGACTGTTATGGGTTTCCTTGGTGGACCATTTTTACTGTGTAAAAAAGAGTATTGGCTTAATGGGGAATCAACGGCTACTTAGTGGGGCCAGTAGAGAATTTTTCTTACTGAGTATATTTATATATTCATTTTTTCGTGTGTTTTGTTTTTTAGGCGAAGGTTGGATGCCGATGAGGGACAAGAAAGACCAGTGACCACGCCACAGGGACCACTTGGTTGATATGCTTTTGCGATTGAGATGTTGTTCTTTCTGAAACTTTTTATGGATTTATTTTACTACGTTTATATTGTTGTTTTTTTTCCTATTTGCACTTTGTTTGAAATAGGAGAGACCCATCAAAGTTGTGTTTTCAGGATTTTGTTTACTATTTTTTATCATTTGAACTACCTTTATAAACTTGTTCTAGCATATTTTTAAATCAAATGAGTCGTTTTCTTTGTCATTAGTATTTAAATATTTTATGGATTTTGTTGAGTAACGACCAGATTAGTTTCGAAAATCTGGGGCATTACACTAGGACTAGTTTACTACCTTTTTTTTTTTTCACTTTTGAAAATGATTGTATGTTGTGACATTTACATCTTAGCCATCCAAATTTTCAATCTATGAAATATCTTTATCCTCACTTGATTTCTAAAGTGGATGTTTCGTCATTGTCTTGTGTTGTTTGTATTCGTGCAAAACGACCTCGAGTCTCGTTTCCTTCTCAACCTTACAAACCTTTCGGGTCACCACTATCTTGGAAAAATATTGGTTTGTTACCTTTATCGATGATCATACATGTCTCACTTGGATCTTTCTTCTCACTGATAAATTTGAGGTTTAATCAATTTTCAATGGTTTTACATCACCATCGAGACTCAGTTCAACGAAAAAATCGATAATGGACAAGAGTACTTAAATTATACCCTTCATGAGTTTTTGTTCTCTAAAGGTATTGTCCACCAAAGGTCTTGCACTTATTCCTCTTAGCAAAACAAGGTAGCTAAATGAAAAAAGTGTCACCTCCTTGAGGTTACTCAGTCCCTTATGTCGTCTACCTCTCTACTGTTTTACTTATGGGGAGATGATATTCTCACTATGGCTCATCTAGTTAATCGAATGTCATCTTGTGTTCTCCATATCCAAACTCCTCTAGAGTGTCTAAAGGAGTTCTACTCTGCCACTCGACTTATACCTGATATTTCTCTTTGGGTGTTTGGATGCAATGCTTTTGTCCACAATTTTAGTCCTAACCAAACCATGCTCCTCGGGCTCACTCATGTGTCTTTGAGGGGTATCCCCTACACCAAAGAGGCTATAAGTGTTTCAACTCATCTTCTCAAAAGTATTTTGTGTCCATGGATGTCACCTTCCAAGAGAACAAACCTTTCTTTTCCGTTAGTCATATTCAAAGAAGAATGTGAGTGAAGAGACTAACTTTTTCTCTTTCATTCCTTTAGCTCATTGTGTGCCTTCATCTGTGCCTTCGGAACCCATTTTCCACAACACAATTTTTTCTACCAACCTAGTCCTCTAGATAACGTACTATAGGAAGAATCTTATAAAGGAAGTGAAGCCTCCTACTACTCTGTCGGCTCCGATCCACGACTTTGAATCAATCCATGCTCAAGGTACTACTGATTTTAATAACAATAACTTGTGTGGTGAAGATAGTATTGTTCATGTGTTTAACAATGTGACTGAATAAGACAGAGACAATGTAACAATTCTAGAATAAGAGAAGGGTGCCAGTTGTGATGAAAATAGAGCTGAAACCCAATTGGGTGAGACTAGTTCGGATGACTCAGATAAATCGGGGAGTTATGATCCCTCTCTTGACATGAGCATTGCTTTGAAGGAGGGCATGAGGTCATGCATGAAGCATGTTATGTGTAACTACATATCTTACAGTAGTCTATCACCTGAGTGACTTTCACTAGAAGTCTTGATGCTGAAACAATACCAAAGAACATGTATGAGGCTATGGAAAGTCCTAAATGGAAGGCAACTGTCAACGAAGAAATGAGAGCTCTTGAAAAAAAAACAAGACGTGGGATCTGTGTAATCTCCCCAAAGAGTAAAAGACAGTTGGATGAAAATAGGTATTCACTCTAAAGTATAAATCAGATGGGACATTAGACTGGACAAGGTTAGGCTAGTTGCAACATGGTTCACTCAAACTTATGGAATAAATTATTTAGAGACATTTTCACCTTTGGCAAAGTTCAACATAGTCATTGTTATTCTATCTATTGCAGTCAATAGGGAGTGGCCTCTTCACCAACTTGATCTAAAAAATGTCTTCATAAATGGTGATTTGAAAAAAGAAGTGTACATGAGTTCTCCTTCTGAATTTGATGTCTAATTTAATCATCAAGTGTGTAAACTTCGGAAACACTCGATGTCTTGAAATAATCTTCCAGGGCTTGGTTCGATAGATTCACCATATTTGTTAATTCCTACGGCCCCAAAAATATTCTCCCCCTTTTGTTATCACCAAAAAGATGCAATAAGTAGTTTTAGCTTCCCCTTAATTTCTGAATTCATGTATAACACACAAAAGTTAAATAAATAAATTTCAATGCTCTACCTTAATTGAACAATATGTTTTGATAAAATACTCCCCCTATCAACCACAATTAAGCAATCAAATCCGAATGATCCCAAGTGCAAGCCCATTCTTACAAAATGCTTCTTCATTTAATGCTTTGGTGATAATATCTGCTACTTGATTTTCTGTAGGAATATAATTAATCACACTGTTTCTATTTTGTACATGCTCTCTAAGAAATGATATCTAATATTTATATGCTTTGCCCTAAAGTGTTGAATAGAATTTTTGGTTAAATTTATTGAACTGTATTATCATAAAAGATAGGCACTTGTTCAAAATTTAAACCAAAATCTCGTAATGTTTATTTCATCCATAAAACTTGAGAACAACAGCTTGCAACAACATAGTATTCGACCTCTATAGTAGATAAAGCAACAAAATTTTGCTTTTCACTATACCATGAGACTAGTGAGCTTCCTAGAAAAATGATAAGTTCCACTAGTGCTCTTTCTATCAGTTAAACTACCAGCAAAATCAACATCAGAAAACTCAATCAACTCTAGAGATGCATTCTTAGGATACCATAAACCTAAGTTGGCAGTGCTAAGCAAATATTTAAAAGTTCTTTTTACAGCATGTAAGTGTGATTCTTTAGGACAGACTTGAAATCTAGCACACATGAACACACTAAACATGATATCAAGTCTACTTGCAGTTAAGTAAAGCATGGATCCAATCATCTCTCTATAGGCTTTAGTATCTACATTTTTACCTTTCTCGTCCTTATCCAGTTTTGTAGTTGTGCTCATTGGAGTCTTTGCAATTTTTGTATTGTCGAACTTGAACCTCTTGAATAGATCCTTTGTGTACTTTTCTTGATTAATGAAAATTCCATCTTCAAGTTGTTTGATTTGAAGCACAAGAAAGAACTTGAGTTTTCCCATCATGCTCATTTCAAATTCACTGTGTATACACTTAGAGAATTCTTCACATAAATAAGGATTAGTGACACCAAAAATAATATCATCAACATACCAAGTAATAGTAATCCAATCAAAATAACCAAATTTTTGAAATTTTGGTTTGATGTAAAATTTAATTGATACACGAGAATATCAATTTAACCACATAATATATTATACCACAAAACTTTACAAGATGTCAAATATGTTTCTCTATATACATATGAAAATATACCAATGTGAGAGACCAAGAAGGAATACATCAATATCATGATCAATAATGAGGAATTTAAGAGGGTTCAATAAAAATATATAATTTCAAACACCTTATTTAAAATAAATGTTAAATAACTTTTTACTTTCACTTAGACTCATTTTGTAAAAAAATAAACTTTCTTTTAAAAGTTGCAAAAATGAATATTAAATTTACAATCAATAGGAATTCAAAGTAAAGATAAATAAATTAATGCATTCTTCATTTTCTTATTAATAGGAATTAACAATTCAAAAACACATTGAGATTTTAAGACAAGTCATCAAAAAATTTTGCTTTAATTTAATAATAAACTTTTGAATTTATAAAGGTTCTAAGAAAATTTCAAACAACTTAATGTAACAATAAAATATTTGAAATAAAATTCAACCATTTTCCCATAAACAATCCACAACAGTAAAATCTATCATGCTCCACAATTTTAGTCATCAAGGCAATTTCATTCAACAACAATATCACAAAAAAAAAATCATTTTGCAAACTAAAAGACTTAATAGCAATAGCAAACGTCAAATTTAAATAACAATGTAGCAAATGAGATAATAAAATAGAAGATTCATTTCACAAAATTAATAAAAACCAATCAATTTCAAATATCGAACAATAAAATAAATCAAAAGGTTTTCGAATACAATTAAAATCATCAAATTTTAATTTTGGAAACTATTTAACCAAAAATCATTCAAACAATTAAATATTTCAAATACTTGATTTCAAACATTTATGGTAAGAATTAGTTCAAATCAATTCCAATTATATATCAATCAAAAACACATTTGCAAAAGTTTCCAAGAATAAATCGAACATTTAAAAATTTGAACAAACATGGAAACTATCTATAATAAATTAAGAATGATATTTCAAATTCAAAGATATCTAATTTAAATTTAAAATTCAAAATCATAGAATAATTTAATTTATTTAAAAGAAAATTGCCAAATTATGGATTTTCCTTTAAGCACCAAAATGTATTTGGAATAAATTCCTTTTGAAGCTCAATCAATCACCAGCTTTAAATCTTGGACCATACCTACAAAATATTTAGCAAATACTTTTTGGTACTCATACTTGTTTGGGTCCATATATGTTAGTATTAATCTTTGGAACCTTTTTTTTTAGTTCCAACATTCATAACATTTACATCATTCAATTTAGGCAAATAACATGAATTTGCTTTATGACCAAATTTACCACAAGAAAAGCAATATACATTGCATACATTTTATTCATATTATTATTATTATTCACATAAGTGTTCCTTTTGTATGTATTTTGAAATTTGACATCATACAGAACATTTATCTTTTCATGACTATTTCAAACATTTTTCAATATATAATAGTTTGGTCTAATGTGACCTTTAATTCCACAATAATGGCAAGTAGGCACAAATTTTGCATTATAAATGATTCTAGTATTGTGCCTAACATGAGAATAATTTTTAACAAATTTTGGTACATCATGCTTATGCTCAATTACATGTTGCACATCACATTTTGATTCAACACTAGATAAATCATTATTAGATAAAAAAAAATTGCTCTAACAAAAATTGTTTTAGAACTAGATGAAGTAATACTCTCATTAACATAACACACTACTACTACAAAAAAAGGGTTTACTTGACAGTGAAAGCTGTCAAGTAAGAGATTACTTGACAGTTTTAAATCTGTCAAGTAATCCAGTGTCAAGAATAAGCATTTTTTTCTTGATAGTGCAAAACTGTCAAGAATAGGAGTTTACTTGACAGTTATCCACTGTCAAGAATAAAGCTTTACTTGACAATTTTTCACTGTCAAGTAATCCAGTTTCAAGAATAAGGAAAAGTTTAATTTTGATGGTTTTCTATTGTTAAGAATTCATTACTCTTGACGGTTTATCACTGTCAAGTTTTACACTATACTTGACAGTGTTTCATCGTCTATTTAATTTTGTAATTGTTTTAAAAAATTAATATTTATTATACCATGTATTTTACACCTGTTTTGCCCCTGTATTTGCAGTCCTAAAACCGTGTATATACAATGTAAAGATAAGAACAAAGAGCATACATTCGTTGCATTTTAAATAACATAGTAAGTTTGTTGATTACAAAAATTAAATTACATAACCGTATATAACATAAAATTTTCAACAAGTAGTGTACAAAGATGGATAGAGAAAGCCATCAAATCCACCTAACCATCTACTAATATCACTTAATCAAAACTTCCAATAGCTCCGGTGAAAAGGAAACTACTAATATCATTTAATCTCCCTAAAATACTTTGAAAAAAAATAAAATCAGCTCATCTTACTACAAACCAGCAAACTCCTCACAACAGCAGCCCCTACCATCGATCCCATGTATCCCCACCATGTCGACACCATTATCTGTAGCAGTAGTCAAAGCCTCCTACCATCCCATGATGAATTACGATGAAGAAACTGCCATAATTTAAAAATAACACATAGGTGAAGAAAAGATGTGTACGTCAAATATAATGTCTTAGAACACATATGTAAAAAATATCTACACAAGTGCATGATTCCGTAGCCTAAACAACTAGGTCTGCAAGTGCATGAAGAAAAACAATAAATAATGTCTTAGAACACAAAGGTAGATAGAGTCATGATCTCCAATGACTAAATATAATGTCGAAGTCTCAAACTCATTATTGTTTCGACCCCAAATAGAAAATTTAAATGAAACAAGATTCCATCAGACCATGCAAATTTTACTCCCTCATCACTTTCAACTGGTAAATCAGACCCCAGCAAATCCATCATATCATTTTGTATCACATAGATAGAGCATTAATTAGGTATAAGCCAAATAATAGACGGAATA
>JBBPDJ010037071.1:0-11634 GCA_037974625.1 Cucumis cinereus
TGGGCGAGTGTTCAACACTCGCCCATTTAGTCGTCCGGATGCGTTTCTCTCTCATATGGGCGAGTGTTCAACACTCGTCCATTCTCTCTCCCACAAACAGTCCCAAAAGGGCGAGTGTTCAACACTCGCCCTTCTCTCTCCTCCCATCTTCTCCCGCATACGGTCGAACATAAGGGCGAGGGTTCTCTCTCCTCCAAAATCTACCACATTTCACTAAATAGTTTCAAATGTACCATATTTTTCTAAATTCTTTTCCAAACTACAATATTACACTAAATCCTCCCAAAATTTGCATATAAGATTAATAATATATTTGACTTATCCATTATGAAAAATTTGGATGTGGTAAAGTTTTTGAATCTCCAAAATAGAAAATTCTCATATTTGATAAAATAGCAAGTGTTTTCTTTGTGAATTTATCACAATTAATGTTTTTTATCTCATTTTCTTAATATTTTAAGCTTGATTCTCTCATGTTAATTATTTTATTTAACGAAGAAGCATAGATATTTTTCTTATGTTGAATAACTAAAAGACGAGCAATGAAAATATATGTCTGGCAGACGTGGAACTATGTGCACAATACTGACAAGTAAAAAATATCTTTTCAAACTGACAATGCTGGAAGCAAAAGTCAATACAATATCAGGTTCTTCAAAACTAATTGAAGAATTTGGAAAAACAAATATCGTTTTGCCTAGAGGAACAAAATTCACAATTGATAATGCATTGTTCTAGTCAATCAAATAGAAATCTATTGAGTTTTAAAGATATATGTTGCAATGGTTATCATATTGAGATTGATAGAATGAATGAGATAGAATATCTTTATATAATATCTACTGTCTCAAATGAAAAACGTATACTTGAACAGCTGTCTGCTTTATCTTCTGGATACGAGTAATTGAAACATATGCAACAATAAACGTGAAGACAATGAATCCAGATATATTTGCTATTTGGCATAACAAATTAGGTCATCCGATGTCTATAATGATGAGAAGAATTATTGAGAATTCCAATGGACACCCATTAAAAAATCAGAAGATTCTTCAACCTAATGAATTTCATGTGATGCTTACTTTCAAGGCAAATTGATAATTAGACCATCAACAGCTAAAGTGAAAATTGAATCACCTATATTTTTAGAATGAATTCATGGTGATATATGTGGACCCACTAGTCCACCAAGTTGACCATTTAAGTATTTCATGGTATTAATAGACGCATCCAGCAAATGGTCACACATATGCTTATTATCAAGGCGAAATCTTGCATTTACAAGATTACTTGCTCAAATAATTAAGTTAATAGTACAATTTTTTTATTATACAATTAAGTGAATCTATCTTGATATGCTAGTGGATTTATGTCCCAGACTTTTGGTAATTATTGTACGTCAATTGGGATAAGTGTTGAGCTCATGTTTATACACAAAATTGTTTAACATAATCATTTATAAAACGTTTGCAATTAATTGCTAGATCATGCTTATGAGAGCTAAGCTCCCTACATCTGTATGGAGGGAGACATGTTATTTTGCATGTTGATCACTTGTGCGTATTAGGCCAACAACTTATCACAAGTACTCACCATTACAATTAACATATGATCATGAGCCAATTATTTCTCATCTAAGAATTTTTGAACGTACAGTCACTACTACAAAAAAATACTTTACTTGACACTTTGAATACATTACTTGACGGTTTTATACAAAACCAAACTGTCAAGTAAAGTTAAAAACTGAGAATAAACAAAAGGGAAAAAAATTAAGGTTTTTTGTTGAAATTTTTTCAATACTCGACATGTTTACCTTTCAAGTTTAGTTTTTTTTTTTACTTGACGGATTTTAGCTGCTAAAGGTAAAATATTTGGTTTTCCCCCAAATATTTTCTCTACCATTTTTAAATTTTATTTTTAGAAAATATTTCTACGGATTTTACAATCTGCAAGCAAAAAAGCTCTCTAGAGTCCACGCAAACGTTCGACCTCCTTCATCTCCTTCAACACCCTCTCTCTGCAAGTTTTCTCAATCTCCCTCATCCCTTAACTTGAAAATATATTGTTCTCTTTCTGCAAGTTTTTTCCACTATTTCACAATCTTCGCGAACAACTTTTCCAGAAGTTTGATTTCTTTGCGAACGAAGTCAGTGAAGGGGATGCTCAACTGATTTCTCCCTCATTTCAATTCCAACGCTTCCTCCATTATCACTCTCCTTATGTAACGCCACAGGCCTAGGTTCGGACTAGCATTCAAAATCTGAATTTGGAAAACGTCTCCTGCGACTTGGAAACATCATTCTTACTTGTGTTAAAGAATTATTAGAGTGAAAGTTGTCCCCACAAACAAACACGGGTCATTTCAGCATGTTTTATTCTCACTTAAAAGAAATGAAAGTCACTACCTCGACCAACAAGGTGCACCTTTCTTTATGGTGGCTTAATCATAGGAACTCCATAGTTAAGTGTGCTTAACTTGCAACAATTCTACGTTCGGTGACCTTCTGGGAGTTTTCCTAGGATGCATGTGAGTGAGGAAAAAGCATGCTGAAAGGACCCGTGTTGGTTTGTGAGGACAACTTTCTCTCTAACAAGCGTTTAACACAAGTAAGGATGATGTTGTCAGGTCGTAGGAAATGCAGGAGAATGTCGGGGCCGTTAGTTGTCAAATCTAGATTTCGAATGTTGGTCCGAATACTACGCTTGAGGCGTTACAGATGGTATCAGAGAAGAATCTCTCCCAGTAAGATGTGGTTCGGGGACGAACTAAGCGGAAGTTGGTAGAGGCATGTAACGCCCTGAGGCGTTACAGTTGGTAACATGTTTGTGTATTAATTTCCTTCTTTACTTAAAAGAGAAAATATACTCCTTGATATTTGCTCGACCTTTATCAATTTTCTTGTAAAAAAGGTCCCTCGTGCATCTTTAAATTGGTGAATGATTTGGTTTGTAAAATCATAAAAATTAGTAACGATTTTCCAGATTCCTTCTCTTTAGCTAAATCGTTTAAGAACCAAGCGTTAGGGTCGTAATGAAACAAAAACAAACCAAATCGAAACTCTAATGCATCAACCGAAAAAGAAAAAGCAAATTACCAAAATGTTTCTAAGGACAAGGTGTCCAACAATGCTTGTGGCAGAATGTTGTAGATTCTCATAGCATTCAAACATTTTGATAATCAATAAATTTATATATCAACTAAGGAGTCTCAAATCAAATTCTAAGACCTCTAAACTTGCATTTCTTTCACCTATGATCACTAACTATCACACATTCACCATAGAAAATCATACCCATAACGCATTGGTTCAGATGTTGTCGTTCACTTTGACTCATAAGAGGTACTTTGGTAACCTAATTTAAGTATAACTGATAGCATTAGTGCAAGTTAGAAAATATAAGTAGTTTCAACAAGATCGAAGTGAATCTCCCCTTCATTATTTGATTTTGATATAGATTCTATTTATGCATGGATGGTGAAAAATAAACCATTTGTAAGAACGCATTATAGCTATAGGGATGATGTTGATGGTTATTTATACCCTAAAGACTAAAGATCAATTGTTTCAAACACCATTTTCTACACTTGTCTTTTTTGCTCCAACTGTTAAAATAAAAGAAAAAGTGAAGAAAAGTACAATAATAGGCTTTTGGCTTTTGTATATAGATCATGAAAAGTGGAGAAAGATGGTAGAGATAAGAATTTGATTTACACAAAAGGTATATTATAATTAAACTCCAACCCCACAATTGCATTATATATACACCCACCATAATCTCTCATTGAAAAGTCAACTCATTTTGACTTTATCAAAAGACTTGAGTGGAAGCCCATGTCTTTATTTCTCCCATGGGTAAGTGCAACTTCCATAGAACTCATCAAATCTTTCAAGCATCTAAAGTAATATGAGAATTGAAATGGGAATTATTTGATTGGAAAGAAGAGAATCATAATTACAAGAAACCCTCTTTTTGTTTAGTGGAATAGGGGAAATGTAGGGGGAAAAGGGTGTCTAAATTTGCTTACTTTTATATTTGTTTAATATATGTCACTAACTTTTGCATCAAATGGCATCTTTGCAATGTGTGCTAAATGCCTCTTTTTTTTTTTTTTTTTTTAATTGATTTTCTTTTTGGAACTCAAAAAATCAGTTTGTGGGTCAATGAATAAGTCAAGGATTCAAAACTTGATTTTTGAAGTTAATTTTAATAATGGGGAAAGGGAGATAGAGAGCATTGGCACATGGTTCAATTGCACTATTGCCAAGGAAAACAAGACTTTGGTGTGTCCTCATTTACTTACAACTTTACTTTTATTATTCTATGAAATTATTTTATTACATCCATATGAGAGAAAAAAAAAAGTTAATAATAAAATATGAAATATTTTGTCCACATGTGAGAAACTTCCATTACATCTTAGAAATTTCATAAAACATTAAAAATAAGAAATTAAATGTCAATAATAAGAGTATAATATAAGTAATAGCCATTTTAAGATGTTATAAAATGCATAAAATGCTTATTTTATGAATTAAAAATATTATTTCAATTATTTTTTGTTTTAATAATTTTCTTGAAAATATCATAGACCGTACCATTGACATGTTTCAATATTTTTATAACTTCTTTTTTTCTTTTTTTGAAATTTGTGATTTTGACATTATTGTCAGCACTCACATTCTAAACTTTATTATGAAATATGTTGTTTTAAAGAAATTTAAACAATATTCTCCATGTATTACTGCAAGAATTTAGAAACATATATTATTAAAAATTATTTTAAATGATAAAATTGTTGAAAATATTTATAAATATAACAAAATGTTATAATTTCTAGATCTAGTCTATCGTTTATAAATATTTTGAAAGCAACTTTGTAATTTCTTTTTTTTTTTAATTTCAAGATTCCAAATTTGTTATCACAATTTTAACTTACTCAATGTATAATTCGAGATAAAAATTACTAGCTTTGTGTTTTGAAAAATGTCATTTTTATCCTGAAAGTTTATAATTTATAATTTAATAATTTTCTATAGACATTTGGATAATGAATTTTAGAATTTGATTTGCCATAAACCGGACATGGTAATAAAGTTTTCTTGTTGAAAATAAAATGCAAAGAAAATTTTTAAATATGACAAAATAAATCAAAATATTTATAAAAATATAACACAATTTTAGATTTATCGGTGTCTATATTTTCTTATATTTTGTAAATATTTTCACCAATTTTATCATTTGCAATTATTTTTCTAAAAGAGATTACTAACTTAAAAAAAGTATTTTCAATTCTTTTTTCTTTCTTTCTTCAAACTAATAACTAATATTTTTCAAATTAATTTCTTTTTAAAAAAATGCAGTTGGTTAAATAGTATAAAAAACTACAGAAGAAAGAAAAGTATTACTGCAATATTAAAATTAAGTCATAATTAAATAGAACCTTCTATTTTTAAATTTGTTTACTTTACTAGGGAAAGATCCCTTTCTATCTCATATATTTCAGAATTGTTGAAAATATGTAAAGCAAAGATCCAGTATTTGCATTATTTTCAATCTAATTGTTCAACGCTAAGGACAACGGTCTTTTTTATTCATAACATTTTTTTTATAAATATAACAAAATGAATTAAAATATTTAGAAATATAATTAAATATCACAGTTTATCTATGATATATATCACAATAGACTAATGTCTATGTCTATCATCATACAAATAAACACAATAGAGATAGTAATCTATTTGCGGGTTATATCGTACATATAGACGGTGGTATTTTACTATATTTGTATGTATTTTAACGAGTTTGGTTATTTTAAATAATTTCTCCAAAATAAAAAGTCCTTCACCCTTCTCTTATATACAATTTGGAATTTTGGAGTAGGGTTTTCAAAGGAAAAAGAATCCCAAGTTAATGGGATTATAGCAAATATTTCATAGGTGTGTGACAGATTATCGAGTTCGAAAACTAAGAGGTTATTTAGCAAACACAATTCAAGGAAAGGAGGATGAAGTAAGAGTCGTAGAAGCTGAGTGAGCTTTGAAGCGTTTATTGGAGTTAGAGAATGATTTGCTCTAGAACCAAAGTTGAGGGGAGGATTCTTCACCAAAATACTAAATGGGTTCATTCACATGCTTCTCAGCCGCGACAACAGAACAAAGCATGAGGACTCCAGAATAAGATGAAGATTACTAGATTAGCCAAATCGATCTACGATAATTTCAGGGTTTGTTTACATTGGGTTCTTCTGAAGGTGATTCAGCTAGGGTCCTAGACTAGATGAGTATCATTCTTATGGAGGAGCCAAATAGGGAGTTAGTGATGGAGTTTATCTTTTACGAGGTTGAAGTTGCACTTAAAGGTCCTCACGGGGTCAATGTGATAGTTTATTACAAACATTAGCAGCTGATTGGTAATGATGAAAGAAATTAAATTATGAGTCAATTTCGTAACTTGTTGAAATAATACAGTATTTAAACATTATTTGATTCATTAATGTTGCAATAATGGATAAGTGTAATGAATGTTTAGTTTCTGTCATGAAAATAATTTTAAAGGATGCATCCTTTCAAATATCAAAGGTGAAAGGTTTGTAAAATTGTATACATTCATTTGAGAAGTGAATTAGACAATTAGATCTTGAAATATAAGGTTTGATAGAAGTGTCATAACCTAGGACTTTGAATAAATATTTTTGATCTTGATCTTGCATGGACAAGAAAATCAGTAATTTCCAAGTGGATATTTATCATGGTTTATGTTAATGACATATTATTCATTGACAATGATGTAAACTTTCAATATAACATAAATGTTTGACTATCAAACCAATTTCAAGTGGATGATTTAGAATGATTTTGATGTCCAAATAGAGATTTTAAGGGCATAAGATTAAGTTTGTCTCAAGTATATTGTATTTACAAAATTGTTGTTAAATATTCAAGGTAGAACTTCATAAAAAATGGTTGTGTATCATTCTAATGTGAATTTGTTAATTATGTCTAAGGAAGAGTATCTTAGGACACGTCAACATTTGACACCAAATGATTAATTATCATCTCTTAGTCGGAGACTATTAATGTACAAATGAGACTTTATTGACATTTAAATACACCATTAGTTAGTTGTATCAGTTAAACCAATGGTAGGACAATTGAATATGAAATTAAAATCTTTCTCATGTCTTAGAGTCATCACTTAACAGACTACTCATCTACTTTCTCTATTTGTAAAGAGTGAATTCCATATTTACAAATTACATTCTCAACTCCTTTCATTGGCCAAGTCTCCAGAACAGTAGGCAAATCAAGTCGCATGCAAATCATAGGATAAGTCCTCACAGGCACAAGTTTATAACTCACTCAAAATTAAGATCGAGCCACATGCGATCATCCTGTGAAAAATTAATCTTTTCAATTCACGAATTATAAAGAGAGATTAAATATTTTGTGATCCAAACTTATACAAATTCTTTGTATAGTACTATACTCTCACTCACATGTCTCCACATGAACAATTTGGATCAAACCAATTGTAACAATTATAAAATGGAACGTGTACATAGTGTCACCAAGATAAGTTACTTCACCTTATTCATTTATAATAAACTTTTTAAGTTATTGCTTGAGCATTATCCATTTGAATGTCAACTACGTACCGTTCAAGTATAATAACCTTAGATCTTAAAAACTAAATTAAATCATTATTAAATAAGTACTTAACTATGGGATTTCAAGGAACAAATTCCAATAGGTTTGGAGTGGTTATTTAAAGGAGGATACAACCTTGATACTATCTATTCTAATGATTGGGTTTAAAGAGATGATAATATTTTTTGGTGTTTGAATTAGAGAGGTGTTTTTTCAGTGAAATGTATCTATTGGTTGGGCTTACAGTTAGATTATCTCAGTGGAGGGTCACCTTCCTCTGTGCAGTGGATAGTGGCTTTATGAAATTGTCTTTGTGAGTTATCGTATAAGGTGAAGATTTATTGTTTGGTTGATGTTGTTGGATATTAATAGTGAAAGAAAGTAAAACTTTGATGAATTTTGAAACATAAAAATTTGGATTTAATTGTACAAATTAAATTCATTTGTTAGAAACTTCAAATTGAATTGAAACCATCAAATTAAGATGTTGTTTCATGTACAAATTTAATATTATGAAAGTTAAATTTGTTACTTTTTCAATTTGAATAAGTTATGTTTGATTTTAGGCAAATAAAACCTAAATTGAGTTAAATTTGACAACTTTTGTATTTATGTGATTTTATTTTGGATTTTGGAGAGTTACTAAGTTGCTAGTCTATAAATAGCAACTTGTTCCTTCATTTGTATCATGACTTCAAAACTTGAAGAATTCTGTCCATTCTTTCTTTCTTTCTTTCTTTTGTTCTTGTGTTGAGTTGAGAGCAAGTATCCAAGAGTTCTGCTAGATCCGAGTAGTTCGAGGTTGTAGTTCTACCGGCGTTAGTCGTTGTATCCTGCTGAGACGATCTCTATAGTCTGCTTGCAAGCATGTGCAGAGCGAATAATTGTCTTCAAGACAACGCTTATCAGAAGCGTGCCTCGACTACGGTTTGAGTATACCAAATTTTTATATTCTTTCAAGTATTTGATTGTTTACGTATCTAAGCCTTCTTATATCAATTGGCTTAAGAGTATTTGTTTTCAATTGAGTTATAATCTGTTTGCTAGTGTATTCATTTCATATTATATTTATATTTTACCAAAATATCTGAAGATAATTATTATCTGAATTGATGGCTGCAAACTCCTCCACCAATGTTGCTGCTACTTCTGCCATGATGGGATCGCCCATTGTCAAGTCTCATGCTGAAAAACCAGAGAAGTTCGTGGGTGATAACTTCAAGAGATAGCAACAGAAGATGATCTTTTATCTAACCACATTGAATCTTTCTCACATCTTGAAGGAAGACTGCCTAATTACCCCACCCAAAGTTGTAACTCCTGAAACAGAAGCTGCGAAGCAAGCATGGATGCATTCTGACTTCATATGTCATAATTATATACTTAGTGGTCTTAAGGACACTTTGTATAATGTCTATTGTAATGCCTACGATACGTCAAAACTATTGTGATAGGCATTAGACAAGAAGTACAAGCCGGTACTAAGAAATTCCTTGTGGAAAAGTTCTTAGATTACAAGATGATTGATACCAAGTTGGTATTCAGTCAGATGGAAGAATTGCAAATTATCATCAGTGATTTGCAAAGTGAAGGACTGGATATCAGTGAGTCATTCCAAGTTGCTGTTGTGATTGAGAAGTACCCTCCTTCTTGGAAGGACTTCAAGTGTTATTTCAAACATAAGCGAAAGGAGTTATCCATGGAGAACCTTGCGGTGAAGCTTCGCGTAGAAGAGGATAACCGAAAAGGAGACAAAATTTCGTTAGAAGTTGAAGCCAAGGCTTATGTTGCTGAAGCTTTAAAGCATAAACCCAAGAAGCGAAATTTCAAGAAGAAAGTTGCGAATCATGGGAATGATGTTAGCAAGCGCATTCGAGGGAATTGCTGGGTTTGTGGTAAGAGTGGCCATACTGCTGCAATGTGCAAGCACAAGAAGGGACAAAATTCCAACAATCAAGCAAACGTCGTGGAAAATGACGATCTGGTTGCCGTCATTTCTGAGGTAAATATGACTTCAGACACCAAAGGTTGGTGGATTGATACTGGTGCTACTAGGCACGTTTGTAAGGACAAGTCATTGTTCATTACATATGAGAAGCAAGATGGCAACGATAAGTTGTACATGGAAAATGCTTCAACGACCTCTGTGGAAGGTAAAAGGAAGATCCTACTGAAATGGACTTCTGGAAAGATACTTACCCTTAATGATGTGTGGCATGTGCCAGAGATTCAAAAGAATCTAGTGTCAGGAACTCTACTTAATAAAAATGGGTTCAAGCTTGTATTTGAGTCATATAAGTTTATTCTGACAAAGGGAGGTATGTATGTGGGAAAAGGCTATCCAAGTGATGACATGTTCAAACTGAATGTACTGGCACAGATGCCAAAGAATAATAATAATAATATCAATTTTTCTGCTTATATTGTTGAGTTGTGTGATGTTTGGCATTCTAGATTGGGGCATGTTAATTATCATTCTTTACGTAGAATGGTAAGTTTAGGACTATTGCCGAATTTTAACATTGATAAGAGACACAAATGTGAAGTTTGTGTTGAATCAAAGTTTACTAGAAAGTCATTTTCATCTGTGGAAAGAAGTAATGAGTTACTTGATTTAATCCACAGTGATGTATGTGACATGAAAAGTACTCCCACAAGAGGTGGTAAGAGATACTTTGTCACATTCATTGATGATTGTAGTAAATATTGCTATGTATATCTATTACATAGTAAAGATGAAACCTTTAATGTTTTTAAAACATATAAGGCAGAAGTTGAAAATCAACTTGAGAAGAAAATAAAGGTGATTAGATCAGATAGAGGTGGTGAATATGAATCATCATCTCTATATGAATTCTGTGAAGTTAATGGTATAATCCATCAAACTACATCATCCTATACACCACAACAAAATGGTGTGACTGAAAGAAAGAACCGAACTTTAAAAGACATGGTTAATTGCATGTTAAATAGTTTGGGTTTACCTCACAATCTGTTGGGGAAGCTTTGCTTACAGCAAATTTTATACTAAATAGAATTCCACATAAGAAGACTAAAAAGTCGCCTTATGAAGTGTGGAATGGAAAGCTGCCCTCATATAAAATGTTGAAAGTGTGGGGGTGCTTAGCAAAAGTACAAGTTCTTTACCAAAAAGAACCAAACTTGGGCCTAAGACAATTGATTGTGTCTTTATAGGCTATGCAATGCATAGTGCTGCTTATAGATTTATGGTGATTAAATCAGAAATACCTGATATTAATAATAATACCATAATGGAATCTATTGAAGTTGAATTCTTTGAGGGTAATTTCCTTTCAAGAATGAAGGACATAAAATTGTTGGTGCCAAAAGAACTAATGAGGCTAGCTCTTCAAAAGGTCAAGACGATAAGAAAATCATGTATGAACCTAGAAGAAGCAAAAGAACTAAGAAAGCTCTTTCTTTTGGACCTGATTTCATAACTTATATAATAGAATGTGAGCCTCAAACTTTTCAAGAAGCCGTAACATCTTCTGATGCACCTTATTGAAAGGAAACTATCAATAGTGAGCTAGAATCCAGTTTACAGAATAATACCTAGGTATTGATTGATTTTCCTTCTGGTAGCAAATCAATTGGATGTAAATGGATTTAAAAAAAAAACTAAAGGCAAATGGCACTATTGATAAATACAAAGCCCGCTTAGTAGCTAAATGCTTTCGCCAAAAAGAAGGGCTAGATTTCTTCGATACCTATTCTCCAGTGACGAGGATTACATCTATTAGGATGTTAATTGCAATAGCAGCTTTATATAATTTGGAAATACACCAAATGGATGTAAAAACTGCATTTTTAAATGGAGATTTAGATTAAGAAATTTATATGGAACAACTTGAAGGATTTGTTGTTAAAGAACTTGAAAGACAAAGTTTGTAAACTTGTTAAGTCTCTTTATGGGTTGAAACAAGCACCAAAACAATGGCATGAAAAGTTTGACCAC
>JBBPDJ010037072.1:0-11634 GCA_037974625.1 Cucumis cinereus
TGGCCTGGTATGAAGAGAGAAGTGACAGAATATGTTGATAGATGTCTGATCTGTCAACAAGTTAAACCAGTGAGACAAAGGCAAGGAGGACTTTTGCAACCACTTCGGATACCTGAATGGAAATGGGAGCATATTACGATGGATTTCTTGTTTGGATTACCACGTACTTCCAGTGGATACAATGGTATTTGGCTTATTATTGATAGACTCACGAAGACAGCACGGTTTATTCAGATCAGAGCTACTTTTACGCTAGATCAGCTAGCTAAGCTATACGTGGACAGGATCGTGAGTCAGTATGGAGTGCCAGTGTCCATTGTGTTAGATAGAGATCCGAGGTTTACATATAAGCTCTGGCCTAGTTTGTAGAAGGCTCTAGGTACGAAGCTAAGGTTTAGTACAACTTTTCATCCGCAGCCGGATGGGCAGTCAGAGAGGACTATACAGACGCTCGAGGATATGTTGAGAGCGCATGTCCTACAGTTTAGCGGTGATTGGAACACTCACCTATCATTGATGGAGTTTGCGTATAATAACAGTTATCATTCTAGTATTGGGATGGCACCATACGAGGCAATGTATGGTAAACCTTGCAGAACTTCAGTATGTTGGAATGAGGTAGGTGAACGGACATTAATTGGCCCTGAGTTAGTTCAGATCACGACAGATACAATGAAATTGATCAGGGAGAATTTAACGACTGCCCAGGACACACAGAAAAGCTACGCTGACGTTAGGCGGAAGGACCTAGAGTTTGAAGTCGTTGACAGGATATTTCTGAAACTATCTCCATGGAAAGGCGTTCTTCGTTTTAGACGGAAAGGTAAATTAAATCCTAGGTATATTGGACCCTACGAGATTACAGTAAGAGTAGGACCAGTAGCCTATCGACTTAAGTTGCCTACAAAACTTGCAAGGATTCATGATGTTTTCCATGTGTCGATGCTGAGGAAGTATGTGCAGGATCCATCACATGTGTTGCCAGAGCAATTGGTGGAGTTATAGGACAACTTATCATATGAGGAAGTGCCGGTCAGGATTCTAGATAGGAAAGAGCAAGTATTGATAAACAAGACAATTCCACTCGTGAAAGTTCTTTGGATGAATCATGAAGTGGAAGAGGCAATCTGGAAAACAGAAGAACAAATTAGGAGGAAATATCCGTCTTTACTTGAGTAGCTATTTTCTTAATTTCGAGGACGAAATTTTCAAAAGGGGGTGATACTTGTAATACCGACTTTTTCTTTACTTAAGTTGTTGTAAAAGTATTAATAAAATAATGGAGGGTATTTTAGTAATTTTTGATAAAGGATATTTTAGTAATTTTGTTTAAGAATTGGAAAAATTTTAATTTTGTAGTTTTGTTTAAAAAAAATAATAAATAAATAAATAAAATAATGTTTAATAAATGAAAAAAAAGAAAGAAAAAGAAAAAGAAAAAGGTAAAGAAATTGATTTATTTAATTATTTATTTATTTTATATCTAAAAAAGAAAGAAATGAAAATTTAAAGTTGAAGTTTTGTTAATTAGTGTGCCACGAGGATTGGGATAAAGAAAAAAAAAGAGAGAAATTGCAATTGCCTTTAATTTGTTTTCAAAAATTTCTTCAATTGGAGGGCTTTTCGGTGGAAACTAATACTTAAGCATCCATTGATCTTGTTGGACAGAAAAGAAGAGAGAAATTGAAGAAATTTGAAGAGAAGGCCGAGAGAAAGAGAGGGTGAAAAATCTGAAACTTGTTCTTAAATGATGATTTTGTGCTCAATTCTTAACCGAATTGAGTGCAATTTGTGTCTAAATTGCTTAGAAAAGAGAGAGGAAGCTGAAGAACAGCTCAATTTAGAGAAATTTGGCTGAAGAGACCACTGAATTTCAAGAAAAGGGCTCGAGCTGCTGGAAATTGCGAAAAAATGGACCCGAAACTTTGAAAATTAAATTCTCTGTCTACAGACCGAATTAAGATCTAATTTTTGGCGGTAAGCTAGATTATTAGTTCATTTAGAGTTCTGTAAAAGGAATTGAGTTAATTTGATCTGTGTAGGGAGAAATAGAAGTTGCAATTCTCAGTTTTAAGCTCGCCGGAAAACTGAGTAAAGTGACTTCTAGAAGCCAATTCGAGTTATCCACGAGGAGTTTAGAGCTAATTGTATGAGGTAAGCAAATAGACTCATGTAGAAATCGTTTGGCATAGGTTAGGGCTTCTAATTGTTAGTAGATTGAGAGAATTGTCTCGCCGAAGTAGAGGCAGTGCAGTCGCCGGAAAACTGGAAGTTTGAAAATAATGAATCTGTGAAAAAGATGATGAATTTCTAATTTTATTATTATTATTATTATTATTATTATTATTAATTATATTATATATATGTATGTATGTATGTATATATGTAATTATATTTATAAATAATATTTTAGGAGATATCATTAGTTTAAAAAGGAAAATTAAGGAAAATTCGGTTATCCTCGATTTTTGTGCCAAGTGATTTAAGGGTCGATTCTGAAGTTATTTTCAGGATATTTGGAGATCGAAAAAATTTACGAGTCAGGAATAGTCCGTCAAGTTTATGAGTGATAGTATTATTTTAATATTTAATATTTAATATTAAAATATGTACCGAAATGTACGTTTTTCGAGAATTTGTAAAAGTTTCAGAAAATTTCAGAAAAATCATGTTGTTCATATTTTTCGATGTACTTTCACATGGTAACTTGTTTGAAGCATGATTTAATTGTGGTAGGGCATTTTCGGTAGTTTGAATATAATAATATTATATTGACACGCTTTACGAGGCAATGCCTGTTTACGAAATAAGCATGTTTTATAATATGTTCGGCCCTATTTATGTTTAATAAGATGATTTTGATGATTTTGATGATTGTTTGAGCATGTTTTGACTGCTATAGGGCCTAAGCATGTTTTGCACATTTTACGAGATTTCTCGAAATCATGAGTTATGATGGTTTAATGTCTTTATAAGAGTTATGATTGTTTTTAAGCATGTGTATCTATGTGAGCCTGAGGCTACTATAGTAGGTGTGCACACTAGGGTATGCACTGCCCTGCGTGAGGGTTCGCCGCACCATGGCAAAGACGTTGTGGGCGGTGGCTCCGCTACTTCGTAGATATACGCTGTCATGGTATTGAGATTACCCCACCATGGCAAAGACGTTGCAAGTGTTGGCCCCACTGCAACGTAGATTCGCTGCCTTAATGCGGGGTTCGCCCCACTGCAACGTAGATTCGCTGCCTTAATGCGGGGTTCGCCCCACTTTGGCAAAGGCGTTATAGTTGTTAGCCCCACTATAACGTAGGATACCAGCGTTGTGTTGTGCTGGCTCCACCTCGACGAAGACGTCGTTGGTCCTGATCCAACCACGATGTCGATATAGCTGTCGTTAGTGTGAGATTACTCCACTGCGATAAAGACGTAGCTAGTGCTGGGTTTCCCCACTAGTACGTAGTTCAGTTTGATACACATCGCTTACAGATTTTCAGATATTCATGTTTTAGGATCATTTCAGTTATGCATAGTTTTTTTTTTACCATGATTTACAGATAAGTATCGTGCAAGAACTTTTCAAGTGATTTCAGTTTTAATTATGATTTATGGTTTCAGTTTTATTTGATTTGTGAAAAGTTTCTAAGTCAATGATTTGTAGTTATGATATATATGTATGTTTAAGTATTTTTTATTAAGACATCACTCACTTGGCGTTTTAGCTCATTCTTTCAAATTGTTTTCCTACTTTCCAAGTAGAGATCGTGATCCCGGAGCCTGACCTACCACAGTCTGTCTGCTACTCGAGAAGTTTTAGTACTATTGTACGTTTGTAGTAAATCATGCATGTTACTGTTATAATAAGCTTTGATACAGTGAGATGGATTGTATAAAATAGTATGGGCTGCAGTATGTAAAAGATATTTGTTTAGTTTCCGCAGTTAAGTGCTAAGTTGAGATTGTTTTTCCGAAGTTAAGTTTTCAACACTTTTTAAAGTTAATGGTATTGTTTAGTCACAGTTAAGTTAAGATAGTCGGTGAGGATCGTCAAGGTAAGGACGAGATTCATTGACCTCACGCCGTCTCCTAGGCTAGGAGTAGAAAGTCTGGGAGAGGGTGTGACAATATAGGTCGCTAGATTGAAACTTGCAAAAGACGTCCCAAACTCGGTTTCTGTTTTCGAGAACAAACTGTCCAGAAACGATTTCCCTTTTGTATTTTCGTCCTACATCCCATAGTTCAGAGATTCTTGGCTCAGAAATGCGCATCCTTGACCTTAAACATGTCTCTGACACATTTGCATGAACTGTATAGGTCGCTAAGATTAAAACTAGTGGTAGGACGAATGTGCGGACCAAAACAGACGAAAATCGACCAGTGGTATAGCTTTCTAAAACTGGACAAAAGTTCGACCTAAAATGCATATCTAGGTTTAAAATGGGCTCATTTGGAGGAATGTTAAAGGTTTTCCCAAAAATAAACGATTAAATACGTTCTAGACTCAGTTTCTGCATTGGAGAACAAAATGAACTACAATGATTTCCCTTTGGTATTTTCGTCCTACACCTCGTAGTTCACGGCTCCTTGCCTCAGAAACACGCATCCATGAGACTTAACATATCTCTGACACATTTGCATGAACTATATGGGTCGCGAAGAGAGAAACTTGAGTTTGAACTGACGTGCGGCCCAAAACGAACGAAAATCCACCAATACTATGGCCTTCGAAAAATGGACCAAAGTTCGGCCGAAAATTCATTTCTAGCTATAAACCGGGCTCATTTGGAGTAATTGTAAAGTTTTTTACAAAAAATAAGTTACGAAAGACGTCCCAGGCTCGGTTTCTACTTTTGGTAACAAACTATCCGAAAACGATTTCCCTTTTGTATTTTCGTCCTACATCCTATAATTTAGAGATTCTTGACTCAGAAATGCGCGTCCTTGACCCTAAACATGTCTCTGACACATTTTAATGAACTATATAGGTCGCTAAGATTGAAACTTGTGGTAGGACGAATGTGGGGACCAAAACAGACGAAAATCGGCCAGTGGTATAACTTTCTAAAAAAGGACCAAAGCTCAACCTAAAATGAATTTCTAGGTTTAAAATGGGCTCATTTGGAGGCATGTTGAAGTTTTTCCAAAAAATAAACAATCAAACGCGTCCCATACTCAGTTTCTACTTTGATGAACAAAATGACCTGCAACGATTTCCCTTTGGTATTTGCGTCCTACACCCCGTGGTTCGAGGGTTCTTGCCTCAGAAACACGCGTCCATTACCCTATATGGGTGGCGAAGAGAGAAACTTGAGGTAGAAATGACGTGCGAACCAAATTGGACGAAAGTCCACCAATACTATGGCCTTCGGAAAGGGACGAAAGTTCGGCCTAAAATGCATTTCTAGCTATAAACCGGGCTCATTTGGAGTAATTGTTAAAGTTTTCACAAAAACAAATTTACGAAAAACGTCATAGACTTGGTTTCTGCTTTTGCGAACAAACTATCCTGACACGATTTCTCTTTGATATTTTCGTACTACACCCCATAGTTCATAGATTCTAGGCTCAGAAATCCCCGTCCTTGACCCTAAACATGTCTCTGACACATTTGCATGAACTATGTAGGTCGCTAAGATTGAAACTTGTGGTAGGACGAATGTGCGGACCAAAACAGACGAAACTTGGCAAGTGGTATAGCTTTTTAAAAATGGACCAAAGTTCAACCTAAAATGCATTTCTAGGTTTAAAATGGGCTATATTGGAGGACTGTTGGAGTTTTTCACAAAAATAAACGATCAAAGACGTCCCAGACTCAGTTTTTGCTTCGGGAAACAAAATGACCTGCAACGATTTTGCTTTGGTATTTTTGTCCTACACCACGTAGTTCAGCGATTCTCGTCTCACAAACACGCTTCTATGACCCTAAATAGTCTCTGACACATTTGCATGAACTATATGGGTCGCGAAGAGAGAAACTTGAAGTAGAACTGACGTGCGGACCAAAACGGACGAAAGTCCACCAATACTATGGCCTTCGAAAAATGGACCAAAGTTCGACCTAAAATGCATTTCTAGCTACAAACTGGGCTCATTTGTAGTAATTGTTAAGTTTTTCCCAAAAAATATTTTGCGAAAGACGTCCCAGACTCGGTTTCTGCTTTTGGGAACAAACTATCCAGAAACGATTTCCCTTTCGTATTTTCGTCCTACACCCCATAGTTCAGAGATTCTTTGCTCAGAAATGCGAGTCCTTGACCATAAACATGTATCTGACACATTTGCATGAACTATATAGGTTGCTAAGATTGAAACTTGTGGTAGGACGAAATGTGCGGACCAAAACGGACGAAAATCGACTAGTGGTATAGCTTTCGAAAAATGATCCAAAATTCGACCTAAAATGCATTTCTATGTTTAAAATGGGCTCATTTGGAGGAATGTTGAATTTTTTCTAAAAATAAACGATCAAAGACGTCCAGACTCAGTTTCTGCTTTGAAGAACAAAATGACCTGCAATGATTTCTCTTTGGTATTTTCCTCCTACACACCATACTTCAGGTATTCTTGCCTCAGAAAAAAGCGTCAATGACCCTAAGCATGTCTCTGACACATTTTAATGAACTATATGTGTCGCGAAGAGAGAAACTTGAGGTAGAACTGACTTGCGGACCAAAACGAACGAAAGTCCACCAATACTATGGCCTTCGAAAAATGGACCAAAGTTCGGCCTAAGATGCATTTTTAGCTATAAACCAGGCTCATTTGAAGTAATTGTTAAGTTCTTCCCAAAAAATAAGTTACGAAAGACGTCCCAGGCTCGGTTTCTACTTTTGGTAACAAACTATCCGAAAACGATTTCCCTTTTGTATTTTCGTCCTACATCCTATAATTTAGAGATTCTTGGCTCAGAAATGCGCGTCCTTGACCCTAAACATGTCTCTGACACATTTTAATGAACTATATAGGTCGCTAAGATTGAAACTTGTCGTAGGACGAATGTGCGGACCAAAACGGACGAAAATCGAGCAGTCGTATAGCTTTCTAAAAATGGACCAAAGTTCGACCTAAAAAGCATTTCTAGCTTTAAAATGGGCTCATTTGGAGGAATGTTTAAGTTTTCCCCAAAAGTAAACGATTAAAGACGTCCCAGACTTAGTTTCTGCTTTGGGGAACAAAATGACCTACAACGATTTTCCTTTGGTATTTTCGTCCTACACCCCGTAGTTCAGAGATTCTTGCCTCAGAAACACGCGTCCATGACCCTTAACATGTCTCTGACACATTTGCATGAACTATATGGGTGGCGAAGAGAGAAACTTGAGGTCGAACTGACGTGCGAAACAACGTACGAAAGTCTACCAATACTATGGCCTTCGGAAAAGTTCATCCTAAAATGAATTTCTAGCTATAAACCAGGCCCATTTGGATTAATTGTTAAGTTTTTCCCAAAATATAATTTACGAAAAACGTCCCAGACTAAGTTTCTGCTTTTGGGAACAAACTATCCAGAAACGATTTCCCTTTGGTATTTTGTCCTACAGCACATAGTTCAGAGATTCTTGGCTCATGAATGCGCGTCCTGGACCCCAAACATGTCTCTAACACTTTAGCATGAACTATATAGGTTGTAAAGATTGAAACTTGTGGTAGGACGAATGTGCGGAACAAAACGGACGAAAATCGACCAGTGGTATAGCTTTTTAAAAATGGACCAAAGTTCGACCTAAAATGCATTTCTAGGTTTAAAATGGGCTCATTTGGAGGAATGTTGAAGTTTTCCTAAAAATTAATCGATCAAAGACGTCCCAAACTCAGTTTCTGCTTTAAGGAACAAAATGACCTTCAACGATTTCTCTTTGTTATTTTCGTCCTACACCCCGTAGTTCGGGATTCTTGCCTAAAAAACACGTGTCCATGACCCTAAACATGTCTCTGACACATTGGCATAAACTATATGGGTCGCGAAGAGAGAAACTTGACGTATTACTGACGTGCGGACAAAAACGAACGAAAGTCCATCAATACTATGGCGTTCGAAAAATGCAACAAATTTCGGTCTAAAATGCATTTCTAGCTATAAAACAGGCTCATTTGGAGTATTTGTTAAGTTTTTCCCAAAAAATAATTTACGAAAGACGTCCCAAACTTGGTTTCTTCTTTTGAGAACAAACTATCCAGAAACGATTTCCCTTTGGTATTTTCGTCCTACACCTCCTAGTTCAGAGATTCCTGGCTCATAAATGCGCGTCCTTGACCCTAAACATGTCTATGACACATTTGCATGAACTATATAGGTCGCTAAGATTGAAAATTCTCGTAGGACGAATGTGCATACCAAAACGAACGAAAATCGACCAGTTGTATGGCTTTCTAAAAATGGACCAAAGTTCGACTTAAAATGAATTTCTAGGTTTAAAATGGGCTCATTTGGACGAATGTTGAAGTTTTTCCTAAAAATAAACGATCAAAGATGTCCCAGGCTCAGTTTCTGCTTCAGGGAACAAAATGACATGCAACAATTTCCCTCTGGTATTTTCGTCCTACACCACGTAGTTCAGGGATTCTTGCCTCAGACACACGCGTCCATGACCTAAACATGTCTCTGACACATTTGCATGAATTATATGGGTCGCAAAGAGAGAAACTTGAGGTAGAAACGACGTGCGGACCAAAACGGACGAAAGTCCACCAATACTATGGCCTTCGAAAAATGGACCAAAGTTCGGCCTAAAATGAATTTCTAGCTATAAACCGGGCTCATTTGGAGTAATTGTTTTTTCTCAAAAAATAATTTACGAAAGACGTCCAAGACTCGATTTCTGCTTTTGGGAACAAACTAGTTAGAAACGATTTCCCTTTGGTATTTTCATCCTACACCCCATAGTTCAGAGATTCTTGACTCATAAATGCGCATCCTTGACCCTAAATATGTCTCTTACACATTTGCATGAACTATATAGGTCGCTAAGGTTGAAACTTGTTGTAGAACAAATATGCGGACCAAAACGGACGAAAATCGACCAGTGGTATAGGTTTCTAAAAATGGACCAAAGTTCGACCTAAAATGCATTTCTAGGTTTAAAATGGGCTCATTTGGAAGAATCTTGAAGTTTTTCCCAAAAATAAACGACAAAAGACGTCCCAGACTCAGTTTCTGCTTTGGGGTATGAATTGACCTGCAACGATTTCCCTTTGGTGTTTTCGTCCTACACCCCATAATTCAGAGATTCATTGCTTAGAAATGCACGTCATTGACCTTTATCTTTTATTTGAAACATTTGCATGAACTATATAGGTCGCTAAGGTTCAATCTTTTGGTAGAATGAATGTGCAGACCAAAATGGACGAAAATTGACCACTGGTATAGCTTTCTAAAAATGGACCAAAGTTCGACCTAAAATGCATTTCTAGGTTAAAAATGGGCTCATTAGGAGTAAGATTGAAGTTTTTTCCCAAAAAAAAACGATCAAAGACGTCCCAGACTCAGTTTCTTCTTTGGGAAACAAAATCACCTACAACGATTTCCCTTTTGTATTCTCATCCTACACCCCGTAGTTCAGGGATTCTTGCCTCAGTAGCACGCTTCCATGACCCAAAATATGTCTCTGACACATTTGCATAAACTATATAGGTCGCGAAGAGAAAAACTTGAGATAGATCTGACGTGCGGACCAAATTGGACGAAAGTCCACCAATACTATGGCCGTCGAAAAATGAACCCAAGTTTGACATAAAATGCATTTCTAGCTATAAACCAGACTCATTGGAATAATTGTTAATATTTTCCCAAAAAATAATTTACAAAAGACGTCCACGACTCGGTTTCTGCTTAAGGGAACAAACTATCAAGAAACGATTTCCTTTTGGTATTTTCGTCCTACACTTCATAGTTCAGATATTCTTGGCTCAGAAATGCTCGTCCTTGACCCTAAACATGTCTATGACACATTTGCATGAACTATATAGATCGCTAAGGTTGAATCTTGTGGTAAGACGAATGTGCGGACCAAAACAGACGAAAATCGACAAGTGGTATATCTTTCTAAAAATGTACCAAAGTTCGATCTAAAATGCATTTCTAGGTTTAAAATGGGCTCATTTGGAAGAATCTTGAAGTTTTTTCCAAAAATAAACAACCAAAGACGTCCCAGACTCAGTTTCTGCTTTGGGGAACGAATTGACCTGCAACGATTTCCCTTTGGTATTTTCGTCCTACACCCCATAGTTCAGAGATTCATGGCTTAGAAATGCACGTCCTTGACCTTTATCTTTTATCTGAAACATTTGCATGAACTATATAAGTCGCTAAGGATCAATCTTTTGGTAGAACGAATGTGCAGACCAAAACGGACGAAAATCGACCAGTGGTATAGCTTTCTAAAAATGGACCAAAGTTCGACCTAAAATGCATTTCTAGGTTAAAAATGGGCTCATTAGGAGGAATGTTGAAGTTTTTTCCCAAAAATAAACGATCAAAGACGTCCCAGACTCAGTTTCTGCTTTGGGAAACAAAATCACCTACAACGATTTCGCTTTTGTATTCTCGTCCTACACCCCGTAGTTCAGAGATTCTTGCCTCAGTAGCACGCGTCCATGACCCAAAACATGTCTCTGACACATTTGCATATATTATATGGGTTTCGAAGAGAAAAACTTGAGATAGAACTGACGTGCGGACCAAATTGGACGAAAGTCCACCAATACTATGGCCGTCGAAAAATGGATCCAAGTTTGACCTAAAATGCATTTCTAGCTATAAACCAGGCTCATTTGGAGTAATTAAAAGTTTTTCCCAAAAAATAATTTACAAAAGACGTCCACGACTCGGTTTCTTCTTAAGGGAACAAACAATCAAGAAACGATTTCCTTTTGGTATTTTCGTCCTACACCCCAAAGTTCAGAGATTCTTGGCTCAGAAATGCTCGTCCTTGACCCTAAACATGTCTCTGACACATTTGCATGAACTATATAGGTCGCTAAGGTTGAATCTTTTGGTAGGAAGAAAATCAACCAGTGATATATCTTTCTAAAAATGGACCAAAGTTCGACCTAAAATGCATTTCTAGGTTTAAAATGGGTTCATTTGGAGGAATGTTGAAGTTTTTTCCAAAAATAAACGATCAAAGACGTCCTAAACCCAGTTTCTGCTTTGGGGAAGAAAATGACCTGCAACGGCTTTATTTCGGTATTTTCATCCTACACCTCGTAGTTTAGGGATTCTTGCCTCAGAAACACGCATCCATGACCCTGAACATGTCTATGACACATATGCATGAACTATATGGGTTGCGAAGAGAGAAACTTGTGGTAGAACTGACGTGCGGACCTAAACGAACGAAAGTCCACAGTACTGTCACCTTCAAAAAATGGATTTCTAGCTATAAACCGGTCTCATTTGGAGTAGTTGTTAAGTTTTCTTAAACAATAATTTACGAAAGATGTCCCAGACTCGGTTTCTGCTTTTCGGAACAAACTATTCAGAAACGATTTCTCTTTGGTATTTTCGACCTACACCCCATAGCTTATAGATTCTTGGCTCAGAAATGCGCGTCCTTGAACCTAAACATGTCTCTGACACATTTGCATGAACTATATAGGTCGATAATGTTGAAACTTGTGGTAGGACGAATGTGCGGA
>JBBPDJ010037073.1:0-11625 GCA_037974625.1 Cucumis cinereus
TGAAGAACAATGGTTACAAGAGTTATATCAGTTAGGGGGAGCCTAACCATTCCCATATTCTTTTAGGGGGAGCCTAATAGAAAACACAAAGGTATGTTGAAGACACGATTGTTGTGTTCCTTCGGTAACATTTCTTGAAAAGAACGTTGAAGTCCACATTGATGAATACTCTGTTATTGACTTTATGAAAAACGTTCATGACAGGTAGAGGAAAAATAACAAATGACACGTAAATTAAAATTTTCTTGTAGAAAAGGTTTTTAGTGTACACTATACACCGCCCAACTCACTGATTATTAAAATTACAGACCAGAACATTCAAATGTAGAGTTATGATTATACCCAAAGCAAAGTCAAACTCTAATATCAGACAAGCAGCGGTAGGTTCGGCTCGGAAATCTCTATCTCTACCTGTAAAGTGAAAAAACATTTGAAAGAGTGAGGTAACGCCCAGTGAGTGACAATTTAAAACCAATGTATTTTGATAACATATCTTAGTGATCACATGTGTTAGAAATATATATATAGGTAATCATCATGCTGTTAAAACATATCATAACTGAAAACTATAACTGAAAACTATTTGCAAGCCATGTGTAATCATTTAACTACGTTGAAGTGGAGAAAATCCAGCACTTCCAACGTCTTTGACGTAGTGGAGTCATCTCAACACTAATGACACCAATAACTACATCGTATTGGATCAGTACCAACAATGTCTTTTTCGTGGTGAAGCTAGCTAAACACCTACGACAGCAATACAACATTATAGTGGGGCTAGCATATATAAAGTCTTTGTCATAGTGGGATAAATCCAACACTAACGACAGTGGAATCTACGTTGCAGTGGGGCCAACAACAGCAACATCTTTGTCGTAGTGGAGTAAGCTCAATACTTACGACAACACTATCTACGGTGTAGCGGAGCCACCGCTCATAACGTCTTTGTCTGGTGGGACGAATCCAACACTCATGACAGCAAGATACTCTAGTGTGCACAAATAGTATATTAGCCACAAGCTCAACCATGAGTACACATACTTTTACTCAAATTATCGTAAAACGTGTAAATAACGTATAAAAAATTTCAATAATTATCAAGAAATGGTCATAGAGCTAAAATACTAAAACATGCTTAATTCATATTTTAGTAAAATCTCATAAAATGTGTAAAAATAATAATTTAATATTCAAATATCAGGAAATAACAATTTATAAATCATAAATTAACTATATAATTTTAATAATACCTATTAGTATTATAAAGAATCTCAAATTATCAAAATGTTGAGATAAAATATTTTTCTTGTAAAACGTGCATAATTGGGATATTTTAATAATATTAATACTTTAGAAATTATACTATAAAATTATAAGTCACTCACAAACTTGATAAAACATTCTTGGTTCGTAAATTTCTCCAATCGTCAAATTCCCTAAAAATTATCAAACCCGACGGATTAAACCGAGTCGATAATTAAAACCCTTTCTTAGGTTAAATTCTCTAAATTTTTCCTTAATTTGCTCCTTAATCAAGTATAATACCACGTGCCCAAGAAACATTACTCGATCAATCAAAAATTCACATTTATTGAACTTGGAATATAGTTGTTTATCTCGTAATGTCTGTAACACTGTTCTCAAATTGTTCTCATGAGTTATTCTTTTATTCGAATATATAAGCATATCATCAATAAATACTATCGCGAACTGATCTAAGTATCCATGAAAAACTTTGTTCATGAGATCCATGAAAACTATCGGTGCATTCGTTAAATCGAATGACATTACTCAAAACTCATAATGCCCATATTTGGTTTTGAATGTCGTCTTTGGAATATCAGATTCTTTAACCTTCAGCTGATGATATCTTGACCTTAAGTCAATCTTGAAAAACACTGACGCTCCTCTCAATTGGTCGAACAGATCATCCATAAGAGGTAAAGGATACTTATATGTATTGTGATCTTATTCAATTGTCTATATTCTATACATAATCGTAGCGTGTCATCTTACTTCTTTACAAATAACAACGGGGCTTCCTAAGGTGATTCACTAGGTATGATGTATCTCTTGTCAACTAACTCTTGTAACTGGATTTTTAATTTCTTCAGCTCACTCGAAGCCATTCTATACGAAGTCTGAGAAATAGGTGTTGTCCCGGACAAAAGATCAACAGTAAATTCAATCTTCCTATCATGTGGTAATTCTGATAGATCATAGGGACACACATTTATGAATTCTCTTACCACCGGAACATCTTGAGGTCTCAGCTTTTCTTTTTGTACTTCTACTATGTGTGCAAGATAAGTTGTACAACCTTTTCTCATCATCTTTGCAGATTTCATCGGTGAGATTAAACATGTTGGAATAATTTTTCGCTCTCCTCTGAAAATTACTTCTGCTGATCCGGATTTTCAGAAAGTTACTTCTTTTATGTTGCAATCTATAGTAGCATGGTTCGTAAACAGAAAGTTCATGCCAAGGATCACATCTAATTCTTGTAGATCAATAGGTATTGAATCTACATACATACTGACACCCTCTACTAATACTTCACATCTTTAATCATGTCACTAACCAATACGCCATCGCCAACAAGAGTATAAATAATTAAATCATCTGGTAGTGACTCTGTCATTCTACTCAGTTTACTCATAAATATGCTAGAAACAAATGAATGTGTAGCTCTAGGATCTAATAAAACATAGGCAGGTAATCACAAACAAGTAATGTCACACCCTCTCCCAGACCCTCTACTCTTAGCCTAGGAGACGGTGTGAAGCCAACGAATCTCGTCCTTACCTTGACGATCTTCACTGACTATTTTAACTTAACTGCGATTTAAACAATACCAATAACTTAAAAAGTGTGAAATAAACTTAACTGCAGAAACTAAAGAAATATTTTATACATAGTACAGCCCATACTATCTTATACAACTCATCTCACTATACCAAAACTTATTATAACAGTAACATGCATGATTTACTACTAACGTACAATAGTACTAAAACTTCTCGAGTAGCAGAAAGTCTGTGGTAGGTCAGGCTCCGAGATCACGATCTTTACCTGGAAAGTGGGAAAACAATTTGAAAGAATGAGCTAAAACGCCCAGTGAGTGATGCTTTAATAGAAAATACTTAAAACATATATATAACATAACTAAAAATCCTCGACTTAGAAATTTTCATAAATCAAATCATAACTGAAACTATAAATCATAATTTAAACTGAAATCACTTGAAAGGTGCTTGCACGATACTTATCTGTAAATCATGGTAAATTTATGCATAACTGAAATCATGCTAAAACATGGATATCTAAAAATCTGTAAGCGATGTATATCAAACTGAACTACATAGTAGTGGGGAAAAATCCAACACGAGCTACGTCTTTGCCGCAGTGGAGTAATCTCACACTAACGACAGCTATATCTACGCTTTGGTTTGATCAGGACCAACGACGTCTTCGCCGAGTTGGAGTCAGCTCAATACAACGATGGAATCCTACGTTATAGTGGAGCTAGCAACTCTAACGCTTTTGCCAATGTGGGGCGAGCCCAACACGAAGGCAGCGAAACTATGTTACAGTGAGGCCAACACATGCAACATCTTTGCCATGATGGAGTTATATCAACACCATGACAGCGCATAACTACGAAGTAGCGGAGCCACCGCCTACAACGTTTTTGCCATGGTGGGACGAATCCTCACGCAAGACAGCGTATACCTTAGTGTGCACACCTAGTATAGTAGGCTCAGGTAGGGGTGTGCAAAAACCGAGAAAAACCGACGAACCGAATGAACCGAACCAAATCAAATAGTTCGGTTCGGTTTTATTAAAAAAATATGGAACCACTGGTTCTCTAAGGAATAGAACCGAGAGGTTTGGTTCGGTCTTCGGTTCACCACCTTAAAAATCGTGAAAAACTGAACCGAAGCGTAACCCATTATATTAATTATGTCAATACTTATATCAATAAAAATATATATACTAATTCACAAAAAGCTGGGCACAAAACTTTTGTTATTATTCTTTTTCTTTAGGCTCAACCCCAACTTAATAATGATTTGATGTTTTTTTTCTTTTTTCTAAACGGTATGAACCGAACCGAACCAATCTAAACCGAGAAAAATTGGTTCGGTTTAATAACCAAAATCGATGAAACTTGGTTTCAATGGTTCAATGTGTAGAAAAACCGAGAGGTTCGGTTTGGTCCTTGGTTTGGCTCAAAACCGAACCAAACCGAACCATGCACACCCCTAGCCTCAGGCTCACATGGATACACATGCTTAAAAACAAATCATCCTCTCAAATCAATTCTCAAATAATCATGAAACTCATAATACTTGAAATCATGCTTAAATATCACTTATAACATGGTAGAAATCTCATAGAAACATTAAATCATCATAACTCATGATTTTGAGAAACTTCGTAAAACGTGCTTAGGCCGTATAGCATTCAAAATATGCTCAAACAGTTATGGAAATCATCAAAATCATCTCAATAAACATAAACAGGGCCGAACATATCATAAAACATGCTTATTTCGTAAACAGGCATTACCTCGTAAAACGTATCAATGTAATACTATTATACTCAAACCATCGAAAATGCATTAAAACACTTAAATCATGCTTCAAAAAAGTTACCATGTGAATCTACATCGAAAAATATGAACAACATGATTTTTCTTAAAATTTTGCAAATTTTGGAAAAACATGCATTCTAGTCATTATTTTAATATTAAAATATTAAAACATTAAAATAATACTATCAATCACAAACTTTACGGGCTATCTCTGGCTTGTAAAATTTTCCGATCTTCAAATCCCCTGAAAAATAAATTCAGAATCGACCTCTAAATCACTTGGCACGAAAATCGAGTAAAATTAAATTTTTCTTAATTTTCTTTTTGAATTAATTCCTTTCTCTTAAAATAATATATATATAAATATAATTATATATATATATATTAAATTTCTACTGCCCGCAAAATACTTGTTAAAAAAGTAGAAATGTTAACACACGCCTCGGGTCCCCTTAGTCATATTCATATATGTATATATATATACATATATGTATACATATACATATATGTATATATGTAAACATACATATATATATATATATAATAATAATATATTACTTCACATGTACAGCCGCATGGGAAGGAGTTTTTCAATAAAGACCTACCATGACGCACAATAGATGACGGTCAAAAGTCAACTTCATCTTCAACCTTCCATTTTCCTTCCCTTTTATTTTCCATTTTTTCGGCCACAACTCCGGCCATACTTCGGCGAGCTAATTATTTCAATCTGCTAACAGTTAGAGGCTCTAATCTACGGCAAACGATTTATACATGAGCCTACTTGCTTACCTCAAATTTTGACCTTCAAACTCATCGTGCATAGCTCGAAATCGTCTTTGGAAGTCCCCTTGTCCAGTTTTTCGACGAGCTTAAATCCTAGAATTAAAATTTCGATTTCTTCCTGTACATACCAAATTAACTCAAACGATTTTACAAAACTTTAAAGGAACTATCAATTTACCTTACCTCCAAATTTGAGACCTTAACTCGGCCTGTAGACGGAGAAATTAATTTTCAAACTTTTCGGTCCTAGTTCTCTTTTTCCAGCTGCCCGAGTCTCTTTTCCTTCAAATTCACTGATGTCTTCGGCCAAATCTCTTCAAATTTAGTTGTTCATCAGCTTCCTCTCTCTTTTCTACACAATTTAGACACAAATTTCGTCCAAATTGGTTGAGAATTGACTTCAATTTCTCATTTCTTCTTAAGGTGTTCATGTAAAAAAAATATGCCCATAATTTTTCCTCTAGCCTACTCTCGGGTCTTTCCCTTTTTTTAAAAAAAAATTTATTTCTTCTCTTCATTGCTGCCAAAATACATGATTTAAATATCAGTTTTTGCCTACTAACCAACCAATTAGAAAGGAGGAGGAGGAATTATGATTAAATTCTCAACTCTCCTTCCTTATCTCATCCTTCTCGGCCCAAAATTCAAAAATTCCTAACTTTCTATTTTTAAAACCTAAAGATAATACAAAATAATAATAATAATAATAAACAAATAAATAATTGAATAAAATCATTTTTTTCACAATTAACTTTTTGCCAATTCTTATTATTTTATTTATTATATTTTTTTAAAACAAAATTAGTAAAATGTCCTTTTCAAAAGTTTACTAAAATATCCTCTGAATATTTTATTAATACTTTTACAACAAACAATTTAAATAAGAATGTTGGATATTACAAGTAATGTACCTATAATGACGTCCGACGAATTATCCGCTTCTTGCTGTGTCATGAAAAATACATTTTCTTGCTGACAAGGTTGTCCTGCAACCCTTTTCTGCTTAACATCTCTAGAACTGCCACCTCCTGCCTCTGAAATTCATGGCTAACTTGGCACTTTGGATGAGGCATGTCGCCCTTCTTGAAACTCTGCTCTTAGCAGTGGACAATCTCTTCTAAAATGATCAAGTTGCTTGTAGTGATAGCATAGATCTTCTCCTTCCAAACACGGTCCCTTGTGAGCCTTGTCACAATTGTTACATACATTTCTTTCCATTAGACTGGTCATTGAGTTTTGGCCTGACGTTGGCCTTATCGATGATCTTGTTGACTGACTTGAGGTCATCTGACTTTGTCTGAGACACTCCCTTAACTGTCTCTTCGATAAGACTGACTAGGAGATCGAGATTTAAAATCTGTTCTCCTTGATATTCCAGGAGTAAATCGTCGTTGATCTCGTCCACGGAAACTACTAATCATAGAAACAGCTCGACTAGGTCCCGTGTCTTGCCTTCCTTCCTCTAAGCTTTGCTATAATCGCATAGTTATTTCAACAAGTTTGGAAAAATCCGTCAACTTGGCTATAGCTGTCACTGATGTACGGATCTCCTTTCGCAATCATTTCACAAACATTCTACACCTATCAATTTCAGAAGCAATGATAGTGTGACCATACCTAGATAATTCGGTATACTTCATTTTGTATTCGTCTACCGATAGTTTGCCTTGTACGAGTTTCAGAAATTCATATCTCTTTGCTTCACAGTAAGTAGTAGGACAATACTTATCTTTAAATACCTTTTTGAAGGTCTCCCAATTCATTGTACCATTGTCTCCTCTACGAGACTCAATAGATCTCGACCAGTTTTCTGCTTCTTTCTACACTAGAAATATGGCCAATTTAACTTTCCTGTCATCAGAACAATCCATTGCTATAAAACATTTCTCTAGCAAATTAAGATATGCTTCTACATTAGCTGGATCCGTCGAACCCTCAAAAACTGTGGCTCCTAACGCTTTGAGTCGTTCTATTCCGTATTTCTTTTCTAGATCATTGGACATTGATCGATGTGATTCTGCTAACCGTTGTGCGAATCTGGTAAACATTCTGCTCTTTATATCCGTATGTTCTCTTGAGATACTAGAGTCCCCTTCAAACGGAGCTTGGGTAGGATCACGTATCCCTTCCGCTTTCTGCCTACGTTGTATGCTACCTCAATGAGAAGGCATAATTTCTATAACATATCAACTTATTAGACATGTCACCATTACCTCTAAATCTATATGCATGTTACTGGACTCTTAAATTTCTTTTTACTCTTTTAGAACACCCCAAGATTTTCTAACTTAACGACATTTACTAACAGCTTACTTAACTTATTGTGGTAGCATACAGTGGAAAAATAATAAATGCCACGTAAATTAAATTTTTCTTGAATAAAAGGTTTTAAGTATACACTATACACCGCCAACTCACTGATTATTAAAATTACAGACCAAAACATGCTATTGTAGAGTTATGATTATACCCTAAACAAAGTCAAACTCTAATAGAAGCAAGCAACGCTAGGTTAGGCTCGGAAATCTCGATCTCTATGTCTAAAGTGAGAAGGCATTTGAAAGAGTGAGCTAACGCCCAGTGAGTGACAATTTAAAAACAATGTATTTTGATAACATATCTTAGAGATTCCATATTTATATATATATATATAGGTAAACATCATGCTGTTAAAACATATAATAACTGAAAACAGTCGTAAGAAAACTGTAACTGAAAACTATTTACAAGCTATGTGTAATCATTTAACTACGTTGTAGTGTGGAAAATTCAGCATTTCCAACATCTTTGTCGTAGTTGAGTCATCTAAGCACTAACTATGTCGTAGTGGGATCAGTACAAACAACGTCTTTGTCGTGGTGGAACTAGCTCAACACCTACGACAGCAATACAACATTATAGTGGGGCTAGCATCTATAAAGTCTTTGTCATAGTGGGATAAATCCAGCACAAACAACAGTGTAATCTACGTTGCAGTGGGGCCAAAAACAGCAACATCTTTGTCGTAGTGGAGTAAGCTCAACACTTTCAATAATTATCAAGAAATGCTCATAGAACTTCAATCATTCAAATCATGATGAAATTTCCTTTAGAGATACTAAAACATGCTTAATTCATATTTTACTGAAATATCGTAAAACTTGTAAAAATAATAATTTAATATTCAAATATATTAGAATAACAATTGATGCATAAAATCATAATTAACTTTATAATTATAATAATACCTTCTTGTATTATAAAAAATCTCAAATTATCAAAATGTTGAGATTAAATAATTTTTCGTAAAACGTGCATAATCAAGATATTTTAATAATATTAATACTTTAGAAATAATACTATAAAATTATAAGTTACTCACAAGCTTGATGTAACGTTCTCGGTTTGTATATTTATCCAATCTTCAAATTTCCAGAAAATTATCCACAACCGACGGATTATACCGAGCCGATAATTAAAACTCGTTCTTTGGTGAATTTCCTAAATTTTCTCTTAATTTGCTACTTAAACAATGATAAAATGGATATTTAGGAGTGCAAAAGTAATCGGGTTAAAATGGCTTAAGTATTATTTCTTTAGGTTTTAATGACGAACATTACCGAATAAACTTTTAATGATCGACATACCATGATGATTAGTATTAAAACTTCGTCATCTTCCTTCAAATTTTCCCTAAATGTTTACCCAGTTTTCGGCCAAAACATCGTCGACATTCGACGATCAAGCTAAAATTTGACGCTCTAACTATTACCAACTAATTATTCATAACTTAAACTTCATTAACTCAAGATTTGGCCATCCAATTTGCTCTCAATCCACGAAAATTCAAGCTAAAAATTTTGTGGCTCTGTTTTTCGACGAGATTTCTTCAATTTTCAAACATCAAATTCGTTAATTCTAGCTGAAGTTAATCAAATTAATTGTTACTAAATAAAAGAGGGACTTCTTATTGAGCTTACCACAAAAAATGAAGCTCCAATTTCAACTCTAACCCCTTCAATTTCTTCAAAGACTTCAGTTGCTCAAAATTGTAAATTTTCCAGCTCTGCTGAGTTTCTTCCTCACTGTTATTGGTTTTCTTGGCCAAACCTCTTCAAATTGAGCTATCCATCAGCTTCCTCTCTCTTTTCTACACAATTTAGACTCAAATTTCACTCAATTTCGCCAAGATTTGAGCTCAATTTCATCACTTTTCCTCACTGTGTTGAAGTAAAATTTGTCCAGACTTTTCCTTAGACTCTCAGGTTTATTCCCCCTTTTTCCTTCAATTTCTTCCTTTCTTCAATTTAGCCAAATTACGAAATTATAAATAAAGAGAACTCACCTTTTCTTCATCCAATTAGAGTAAATTGAAGAAGAATTAAAAAAAAATTAAAATCTTCTTCTTTATCCCTTCTCAACACACTGTTTAAAAAAAATCCAATTTTTTTAAACATGATAATTACTACCTTTAATAATAATAATAATAATAATAATAATAATAATAATAATAATAATAATAATAATAATAATATTTATTCATTAATTTTAAAATTATTTTCTTTTTCTTTTTTTTTTCTTTTTTTTTCTTTCTTTTTTTTTAAACAAAATTACTAAAATTACCCTGTTTGCCATTTATTTTTTTAAAAAATAAAATTACTAAAATGTCCTTTTAAGAAATTAGTAAAAAATTAGTAAAATACCCTTTCATTATTTTTTTATTGTTTTTACAACAAACAACTTGAAATACAAAAGTCGGGTACTACAATCCCAACCTATTTAATATCTTGAGATGTGAAGATAAACTCTAAACATTTGATTTTAGGAATATCCTAAAATCTTTCTTGTGTGATCTCTTGAGATACGATTGATAAAAGTTAGTTTATCATTGTATAAGTTGTGAACTTACGAAACTCTTGTTATATAGTGGATTAACTTTCTTAATTGCGTATCTAGCCCTCCAAATGTAGGTGGAATCCATCTAACTAGATTACCAAGTTCTTGGTGTTCTTTTTATTTTTACTGCACTTTGAGTTATCTTCTGTGTTATTAGCTTTGGTTATGATTAAACATATCCAGGTGAATATAAGATGTTTTTTTTTTCAATTGGTATCAGAGCAGGTTGACTGCTATACATTAAGTGTTCAATGGAGTTGATTGGGGAAGGTGGATCAACCACTGACCCTCCATTTTTAGATGGAACTAATTACTCATATTGGAAACCCAGAATTATCGCATTTCTTAAGCTCATTGATCATAAGTCTTGGAAAGTTGTTGCGATAGGATGGTCTCACCCTTAAATTACTAATAAAAATGGCAATGTGTCTTTCAAACCCGAGAACGACTGGACTAAAGTTGAAGATGAGGCTGTTGTAGGCAATGTTTGTGCTCTAAATTCTATTTTAATGGTGGGGACAAGAATACTTACGAACTCATTAATATTTTTGTGTCTGGAAACGAGGCTTGGGAGATTTTAAAGGTAGAGAATGCGAAGGATTTGGAGAACATGTGAGAAGATGGAGTAAAGGGTGCTCAATTACTATGTCAGAAGATGAATCAATAATAAGTACTGAATTTGATGATGAAATTCGTTCCTTTGTTGATTGTGTTTCTTTAGGAGCACTTGTGGAACTTGATACTCCAACCTTAGAGTTGAATGAAACATGTAGCGAGACATATCTTCCTACTACATTGTTTGAAAATTTTCCAGTTGAAGAAATCCATGAAAAATAGTAAGAAGATATTATAGTTCTTGACCAATAGAAAGACAAAATTTAGATATTAACTGAGGACAAACATCGTTTGTTATCCATTATCTCATAATTGAAAAAGGATTTGAAAGAAACTCGATTAGAACTCGACACTATCTCCAAATCAATTCATATGCTGAATTTAGGAACTGAGGTTTTGAATAAAATCCTAAACTCTAGAAAGCCACCAATGACAAAAGAGGTATGGCCTTTGATTGTGATAAAGATAAGGCCAATGTAGTAAGTGATTTCCAAATTGTTTTTGTTCCTGCATAGAATGAAGTTATGCATATGGCCAATAATGCAGGGACCTCAAAAACTATATCTTTTCCATTGTCATTGGTATGAAAAGAAAGTGGATCTGCAACTATTATGATAAACCTGGACACATTCGTCCTTATTGCTATCGTATTTTTAACAGTAATGTGTATAACTCTCAATCTAAAGTAGTCACAGGGGTTAGATCAAGAAACTAAGGAATGAAGCATAAAAGAGCAAAGTTAAAATGGAGAA